>CAUYON010102924.1:0-23959 GCA_963573935.1 Arctocebus calabarensis | reverse complement strand
TAGTGATCAAGGAAATGCCATGAAGGATATCTGTAACAGTATGATCAAAATATTTCTGAATGTATATGAATCGTGCCCTGTGATTGCACCAATGTACATAATTATGATTCAATAAAATTATTAAAAAAAAAAAAGAAAAGGGGGGAACAGAACCTCTGGCCATGGAGGGGTCCCAAGTAGGCAGCACAAAAAAAAAAAAAGAGTGATGACGTGTAGCGCTGCTCTGAGGTTTCATTGTAATCACTGATTTGCTGATTTGAAGACAACATATGAAATAAGTACTGAGTTAGCCCAGAGCACAGGTCCTTCACCTCTTACATGGGTGGTGTTGGTCACCCAGGCACATTCTTTTTAAATCCTACTTTGTGTCTTTGTCTTTATTTCTTTCATTCCCTGGTCACATCAAACATTGTGGATACCCACAGGGTATTTGAGGGCTAGATGCCTACATAAGTAAATATGACCTAAAAGGGAAAGGGCTCACATTCTGAAGCAAAATGGACCTGGGTCAGTAAGAATGAGTCTTCCTAAAATTTTAAAGTACATAAAGTTGTAAAGAAATTTCTAATATAAATTCTGCACAACATTGGCAGTCACAAAAAGTTTATAGGGATTGTAAAATACCTGAATATCTATTTGTTTCTATAAATAATACCTTATTTTCTATAAAAAGCTTTATATCCTCAATTCTTAGGTTTTTATGTTGTAAATACATTCATAGACTCTAATGAGGTTATTGTTACTTTAATAAGTGTTAACATCTGTAGCTCAATTAAAAGCAAGACTATTGAAGCACCATTCAATAATAAAACATTTTCAAGTTGTATACACAATGATAAACATCCATTAATTAATCAGCACATCAGAGAGGTGCTACAAGAGGGTAAAAAAAGGAAACAACAATCAAGAAAAGCAATTTAAAAGTAAGAGGGAATGATAAGCTAGAAAATTCACTTCTAAGATTCTCAAGTAGGCTATCCTTTTTTCATGCCCAAGGGTAGGCAATGGTTTCTTTGTTCAGACATATATTTCATGTACTTCTCATTGATTTTTTTTCCTATGCTATTGACTAAAAACTTATTTCCTCACTTTTTCAAATTATTTTCCCCAAGGCATCACATTGAAGTCCAGTTTTCAAAATGAACTGTCATTGAATCAGTTTACAAATGATTAAGAATAGAACAAGATCACCATTATGCGAACTTGAAAGTTGTATTTAAGTGTTCGTGTTCCTTGCTTGCAAGATGGCAGTAACAATCCATAGCCCCTTGCTATTTCTAGGGGCTATGGAATTCTCAGATGAACAGGGTTTTGAGAAAGCAATAACTGTTACTATCTGAACAATGCCAGTCAAATACTTTCCCATAAGAGATACCAAAGTTGTTCTCTTCTTGTGACTCTTTGCCCATGAATTTAAACTGAGACCATTTAAACACTAATGTCAAATATGTTTCTTACTTTAGCCTATTTGACCTAAGGCTTATTTTCCATATCCAAATCCATTGTGTATAGAGGGTGCCAAAAAATATATACATATTTTAAGAAAGATTATCTACATATTACTTCTGACGTTGAGTTGAAGATATCATTACATTAAACATACTATGAACATCTATTTTACATGCAATTTGTACACTTTTGAGGAGTGACTGACTTTATTCCCAAAAAGCTCTCTTAAAATGTGAATACTTTTTTTTTGCACTCCTGGTATATGAACAGAATCCTGAAGCACTCCAGTAGCAAACACGTATCCTGGTATATGAACAGAATCCTGGAGCACTCCAGTAGCAAACACGTAGACTGTAAAATTCAAGTTTTTGAAACATATTCAACTGGATTTTTCAAAATGATAATTCTTAGTGCTGCAGATTGCATTAGCATTGTCCACCACAGTCATCAAATACTATGGTTAAAGAAAAATTGCACAAAGATTAGCAAACAGAAATTGATTTTATCCTGCTACTATTTCTAGCAACTGGGTAAAGAGAACAGCACTAAGCTGTGCTGAAACAGTGGTGATAAAGTTCCTATGTGCCGGGGTTGGAGAATATTAGACCTCCTCTGTTTAGTATTTGGCTTTTCTCCTATCTCATGGCAAGAGGCGGTTTTACATAAGGTGCCCACAGGTTAGCCTCCTACCTTCCCACAGAGACTGAGAGAGAAGGGGGTGCTGTCTCCATGATGACTGCATTCCAAAGGGATGGTTCCCTGGTTCATGAGCAAGATAGCAGTGGGTTCAAAACTGGCAAGATGCATTTTAAAAGATTTACATCTCAAATGGAGAGAGAAAAAAATTACACTTATAATTTTTCTTAAGTCAATGCTCTTAAGAAAAGGGAGATGGGAGCCTAAAGCAAGGAAGAAATCTGTCTGAGCTTTAGTCCAGCTGAGGGGAGTGGAACGTAAAACTGTCTTAGTCACTATCAAAGTACAAAATGTAAACCACACTTATCTTCTATCTTCCAATAGCTAATAATTTAGACAAAAGGCAAGGAAGACAATAGTAGCAAAGTGGTTCATTATATTAATTTAGTTTGTTAAGCTTGCAAAGTATTTGTGCTAGGTGGAATCCAGGAGTCCAAGATAAAATCTGAAAGGATGGAAATAGTTTGAAGCCTATAAACTTTCAAAAGTAGTCCCCAAAGTCCCTTTCCAAGACAAAACCAATCCTGACAATGAAGCAGCAATTGAGCAGAAGAGGAATAGACACAAAGGACAAGCCATGTCCAGAAGAAATTGAAGGAAGAGCTGGATTCAGGAGTTCCCATGAAGCCCAGGTTTGTGAAGTTTACAGTCACATCACCAGGGGGCGCTTCAGGGCAGCAATTTAGAAAAGCTCTGCTGAGTCACACTCCTGTTCAGAAAATGCATTTTATATGAAAATGAGCAAAAGCACCAGGATGAAACGACATATTAGAGTATCTTAAGAAAACAGAGCATAATATTTCTTCACAAAATCAAAGCACCAGAAAGAAAAGCCTGCGTGAAATAAACATGAACAAGAATGTTTAACTCAGTCAAAAGAAATGAACGAAGAAATGATACGAGAGATGATACGAGAAGAAACACGAAGAAATGATACGAGAGATGTAGGAACAACATTCATTAGAATAGAAAAACTCTGAGGAATTTCTAAATCTCAGGAATCAAAAATAAAAGGAAAAAATATTTCCTAAATAAAATTGATGAAAAAAGACAGAACTCAAGAGCAAATAAACACAAAAGATAATATTTTAAGAAAAATAAAAGATTAAATGAAAAAAAAAGTTGGAAATAATAGGTTTTAATCATAAGCAAATAAAGGTGAGACCAAAAACAGATCCAAATACTCAACAGAAATTATCAAAAGGCCTAATGAGCACAATGCAAGGGTGTATTTCAAAATAACTAAGAGTAAATTTTAAATGTCTTACCACAAAAAATAAGTGAGGAGATGGTTATGTTAATCAGTTTGATTCCACATTGTACCTAAAATCATTGCATTGTACCCCGTATAAGCATACAGCTATGATTTTAATTAAAAATTAAATTAAGAAAATAAAAAGTAAAAATAAAACAAACTTTAAGTCAAGTAAAAAAGTATTTGAGGTATCAATATGAATTTATAAGGCATTTTATATGTACAAACTGAAAAGTCTCAGAAACAATGATCAACTCAGTAGCAATAAGTATCTCTAAATCTCAGACAGTGTTATTAAAATACTGTTTCCCAATAAAGACACCAAGACTATAACAGATAAACTTGAAACATCTTGCCATACCGGATAACAAGAAAATTGTAAAGGTCTTTGAGGTTGTATCAGGAAGACACAGTAACAAACTTGAAAATCTTCCCCTATCTAAAGATGAGACAATGTGTTCATCAATAGCAATGAATCAAAACCAAATGTTTATTTTTTATTTACTTTAATTTTTGTATTAAATCATAAACACATAGCTCATGTGTATATTAATGCATTTATGGGGTACAATGTGCTGATTTTTTATAGAATTAGGAATGCTTACATCATACTGGTTAATATATAGCTTATCTCATTTACTTAATTAATATGTTAAGACATTTGTACTCTATAGTTAATAGATCCGCTATGCACCCTTGCATTATGCACTATAGGCATGATCCCACCATTCACTCTCCCTCACTCAGATCTACCATGTCCCCTCCTCTCTCCTTCATCCTGGCCCATAGTTGTGATCTACTTTTCCAATGTACTCAGTACTATTATGAAACCAATTTACAATCACCCACACTATCACATAAAGAATAAAATCAAATATGTTTGAAAGGCTAAATATCCAATGTACTCAATACTAATATGAAACCAATGTATAAATATTTATGTGCCCATATGAATGATAAAACACAAATATAGTCTAGAAAGAGGGAGGGGTGAGTAGGGGCTCATTGGGGGTGGAGGGAGGGAAATTGGAGGAATCTCACCTAATGTGCACAATGCGAGGGTGTTCAGCACGTCTACTGGGTGGAGGGCTCTTCTACAACTTGAACTTTACCTTGGAAGTAAGAACAATGTAACCTAAAAATTTGTAACCTCATACTAATTTGTAATTTTAAAAAAATCATGAATGGCTATTTGTGGAAAATGTTAAAGAATCAACTCTTTATTTTGAAAATTGATAAGAGAAAAGTATTTGGCACTTATTTTGCCTTTTCTATTTCAATTGTACAACTTTGGATAAACAAAGAGCTAAACAAGTGAAATTTTTGGAGTATTCCAAATAATAAATGAAGAAATAATTATATATTCCATTCATAGTTTTGTGGATTCTTAATGAATTAATATATCTGGTCATTGCGCATCAGTGACTGACAACATCACAAAAAGAAAAGTAGTCAATCTTTTAAGTTTCTTTTGATGGAAGAAAATATTACTGTCTATGAAATAGGCTTGTGAAATAACAGAGCCTGAATCTCATTAAACTTCTTCACTGTAAATACACAAACCTGAGGAAAGAAACACATGAAAACTACAGGAGAGAGAAAAATTTAGAAAATAAATGAGAAAGAGAAAAAACAGATTTTAAAATGCTTAGGTATAGATGAAAACCCCAAGTGAAATTGCAGTGGCATGTTTGTGGGGAAAGAAATATAAGAAATAAATTACCAAAGAAGCCCAGATAGTGGTCACCATTGGTGGGAGTGGCAGAGGTGAGGTTTGATTGGGGTGAGGGGCACATGAGAATGTATGATAATAGCTATATGGTTAGGAATGTTTTATCTCCAAACCTGGATTCTGTTTTCAAGAATGCACATCTTATAATTCATTAAGCTGTTCAATAACCTACGGTTTCTCTCAGAGACTTTAAAATGCTAGTCCATATTGTGCATTCTTAGGGTGATGATTTAGCTTGCAACGTTTGACAGTCTAATTTGACCAAGGAATTCTTTTTTCCCAAAACATCTTTTAAGCATTTTCTGGACACTAGCATTCCCTAAAGTACAGCTCAAGAAACGCTCATCTGTTAAATACATTAGTGTATTCTATTCCAGGCTTTTAAAAAATGTATATAAATATATACATAGTATCAAAATGTCAATTATCTAATGACAATACTAAACTTACTAAGGACTCGATACAGATCACTTTAAATACTTCATGCTTGCCTAAAAGAAGTTATATTTAAGCTGAGAATATTTTGATTATTATTGGATTGTCATCACCTTCAATTGGAAATAAAATTTCATTGACTGGTTTTCTGACAATACTCATTGTTTTTATGATCATGAAAAGAGAATAATCCTCTTCAATAAGAACGATGAATCTATAATTTCACAGGAGAGAACAAAATTAAGGCCAATGAAATTAAAATCTCATAATACTTATAGTTTTATAACAGGTTTGTTACGTGCTTTAAAAATAATAGCTATAAAAAAAATCACTTATACTTCTTATTCCAGTTAATGATGCTCTATCATGATGTATCATCATGCAGGATAAAGATGATGGGTTTTAAAGGAAATTAGCAAGAAATGCCAGAATTCAAGATGACTTCATATGCAACCCAAACTCTCTGGCTATTTGTCAAATGTTTCATCAAGACAAAGTACATTTAATCTTGGATCCCAGTACATGCTAAGCATGTTATATTATGTAGTGTGGAGGAGATATAAATGGGAAGAAAGGCTGAAAAAGTGAGGTAGGCTTAGTATTTGTTGATGACCCTAACACCATGCAATGCGAAGCAGAAGCAAATGGACAGAGGCCCTGGGGTCTGAGTTAATGCTGTTCCCAGGGGACAGGTTTCCATCAGTAAGGACAAAGAAATTTAAACTAGTTAATTTTTTAACTGGGCTTACAGCTTATGTTCCTGTTTTGCTAAGTAGATAAGGCAAGTGAGCATTAAGAATTTTCAGTCCAAGATCTTTTTTGTAAAATCAAAATTAGTATCAAATTTAGTATTTGTAAAACTAATTATTTTATGTGCCAAGTAAGAAATTAAATGCAAAGTTATATAGGGACCTATTCTGTACCACAGAATGACAGGAGGCCTCCCTTCTTAAAATCTACACAAAAATAAACATTTGCATTCTTATGAAAAGATTTTCACATAATAAAGATTGCAAAAAAAACTTGTTTTAAAATCTAATTCATTTCACCTTATAAGTTCTAAAATTAATTGTCCTAAAGCTTTGCTCTGTCCCAGTACTTTGTGATCCCAAGTTGAAAAGGTTAACAGTGTGAAGGACTGCTTTTGGTAACAGGACTAGTTAGGTGCATTTAGTTAGCTAGATCCTTTCCAAACTACAAAAGTGATTAAATTGGAAGGTGCTGCCTCATTTTGCTCACTTAATATTGGGCCCTAATCTTAGGCAACTGGTAGAGTTGGACTGAGTTTCCCTCCCCCACGCCTTTCTAACTTCGAAAAACAATATCAGTAAGCCATTAAAAGAAAACTAAAGTGTACAAAATAGACACCTTATCAACCTGTCATTGAACCCTCTCCAGAAGAAATCATAGTAGCTGCAAAGAGTTGAATGCATTCATTCATTCATTCATTGCAGAAACATTTAATGAGGGCCCTCTAAGCACCAGACACTGAGTATGCTTCCTACTGGGGATAACTAAATAAAGCAAGACATCTCTTGCTCTTTTGGAAGGTGAAATGACATGAGAAAATCAGTGGAATGAAGAAATGATTAACATCCTTCAAGCAATGAGTATGGTAGTTGTAGAAACTTTCATCCTAGGAGGTCAAGGGTCTGGGTATCGCACCAGGACCTTGCAAATAAGATGACACTAGAGAAAGTATCTCTAGGGAGAGATCTGAAGGATGTGAAGAAATTAACTGGACAAAAATAGGATAGAAACACACCAGTCAGGGAGAACACGTTAAAATACCCAGGAGCGAAAGAGCTTGTGTAGCATTTGGGTTAACCTGAAATTAGGTCAGTCAGCTTCAGTCCAAGTGGAGGATTGAAAAAGAGGAGGCTGAAGAGTGGACAGAATGGCATGGGGCTGATTGCGATGTTTGAATCACCCAGAGGGCAGTGGGGACCTCCAGAAGGTTTAAATAACAGTGACTAAATCTCATTCTCCCTTGAACACAAATAGCCACTTAACAGATCTAATAGCTATTTGCTTTTACCCAACACACGGCATCAGAATCACTCCAGACTTATCTTGCCTCTTATTATATGCTTGCGAATTAAAAGAAGCATAAATGAAAATATTTGCTTTAAGAAAAAGAAGGAAAGTGACTAGCTTAATGGGAGGGAGTGATCCAGTTTAAAGTACTAAGTTCACCGACATAGTAAGAGTCTTTTCAGTTGGACTTAGAAGCATTCCATTGATATTTCATTTAAGTATATAAACACTTTATATAATCATTGCTATCATCTCTGTGCTGGGCTGTAATTATATTTCTGGCCAAATCATGGTATTTAATTAGAGGATATTAGGGTTGTCTCTCTCATTACAGCCTAAAAACCCGTTTAATTCAAGCTTTAGCGTAATAACACGGTTATGTTATAGGTGCTACATTCAAAATTGATCTTTATAAAGAGCATACAGCTCAAATTTGCCACAATATTAGGAAATCTAAGGTAAACACATAATATTCTCAGAAGTTATTTCAACTTACTCAATTTTCCAAAGTATTCATTCAGAGACTTCAATTTGTTGATCAGTAAATGGTATAAATAAGGCCAATAACATAACCTCGGGCTCCATATGAATGAATTATTTTCTCTGAATTAAAAAACTCTGATCCAATGCCATAACGGCACGATAGCTGCAGAAAGAAAAAAAAAATCTGAAGAAATTTATTTCTTAATTTGGCTTTTATTTGTAAAGGAGCATTAACTCTCCCTAGTGATAGAACAACAGAAACAGCCCATTATATAAAGTAGAGAACGCATTGGGTTTTGTTTTAACTGAGTCATTTATAACCAGGTTTGAAGCTAGACCTAAGAATAGAAATTTTTAAAAAAAGATTTAATAATGCTGAGCAACAGAATCGACCTCTTTTTTATACCATGACTTTCCAAAATAATTTATTAAATTTATAGACTACCATACCTAAGACTCCTCCAGCATTTCCAGAGCATTGACAAATGTTCACAAGCATACACAAAAGGGGTTGAAATATACTAAATTAAATATGTGCATTGCTGTGATTAATCTTCTGAGCATAAAATTTCTTTTATATCTAAACCAGCAAACAGAATGAAAAATTTAATCCCAATGACTGTACTTACCATTAGCAAAATACGAAACACTAGTTAATTAAGCCTCAAACACCACTATTTATAAGCACTGTGTTAGGCAAGGAATACAAAAAATGAAGAGAACTCAGCCTCTGCCCTTTAGGTGGCTGAAGTGACAGACATAGACATAAGCAAACATTAAGTGGCAGACACAGCACAGTTAGAGAGCAAAGTGGCCTTACAATCAGAAGTGTGCGTGACACAGCGTAGGAGCACCATGCAAGGGCAGTTTATATACCACACTCTCCATTTACGCTAAAGCTACACAACATTTCTGCTATAGTTTATCTAATTGTTTTTATCCTTTCTTTTCTTAATTTAGAAATATTAAGGGAGTACCAATGTTTCTGCTACATGGATAGCTTTTCTTTTCTGTTCTTTTCTTTTTTTTTTTATCAGCCTCAGTAGAGTGCTCTGGAGTCACAGCTCACAGCAACCTCCAACTCCTGGGCTTAGGCAATTCTCTTGCCTCAGCCTCCCGAGTAGCTGGGACTACAGGTGCCCACCACCACTCCTGGCTATTTTGTTGTTGTTGTTGCATTTGGGCCATGGTCGGGTTTGAACTTGCCACCCTCAGTATGTGAGGCTGACGCCCTACTCAATGAGCCACAGGCACAGCCCCTGGATAGCTTTTCTAATGCTTAAGTCAGGGTTGTAAATGTGTGAATGTGTCCATCACCTGAAGTGTCCACTGTACCTGTTAGGTAGATTTTTGATCCTTCTCCCTCCCCCCTTCTTGATTTCCAATGGTTTTTACTTCTTTCTGGGTCTGTGTGCTCATTAATTAATTCCAAATTATTAGAGAGTGTATATGGTGTTTGTGTTTCCATTCTTGAGATTTTCACTTAGGATGTTAGTCTCCAGTTCCATGTAAATTGCTCCAAAAGACATTAATTTCTCTTTATGGGTGAGCAGTACTCCATTGTGTGTGTGTGTGTGTGTGTGTGTGTGTACCCATCACATTGTGTTAATCTACTCACAAACAATGGACATGCAGGTTGCTTCCACATCTTTGCCATTGTGAACTGTGATGTAATAAACATTACAGTACAGATGTCTTTTTCATAAAATGACTAATTTTCCCTTTGGTAGTAGATACCCAGTAGTAGGACTGCTGGGTCAACTTTCAGTACTTTGACAAATCTCCACACTCTACTCCATAGAGGTTGTACTAATTTGCAGTCCCAGCAACAGCGAAGAAGCATTCCTTTCTGTCTGCATCCACGCCAGCAACTACAGTTTTTGGACTTTTTAATAAAAAAGTTTTGGACTTTTTAATAAAAGCCATTCTGACAGGGGTAACGTGATAGCTTACTGTGTTTTTAATTACTGTATTTCCCTGATGATTGGTAACATTGCAATTTTTTCTTCATGATTTTTGGCCATTTATCTATCTTCTTTTGAAAAACTTTTGTTGTCTTTTGCTCACTTTTTAACAGGGTTGTTTGACTTTTTTCTTGCTGACTTGTTTGAGTTCTTTGCAGATATTACCCCTCTGTCATCTATAGTTAATTTGTGAATATTTTTCCCATTCTGTAGCAGCCAGTGATCTTTAAAAAATACAAATAAAATCATATTATGTTTCTGCTCTGCCCTTCCTGTTCAACATAAAATAAAGCCTCAAATCTTCTCATGGCAATAATTACTCACCTAATTCACCTCCCTAGGCTCATTTCCTACCATCCCTCTCTTGTTCACGCTGCTCTAACTACTCTGGCTTTGTTGCTGTTTCAAAGCAAACTGAGTTTAGAGACCTTTGCTCACCATCTCTTCTGCCTGGACAGTGGGACAGTGCCTCCCCAACTATGATCGCAGCCCACTCCCTTACTTAACTGTCACATCTGAGAAAGCACCTTTCTGATGAACCTTTCTAAAATACATTCTCCACATTCCCCACACTACTATGCTATGTTATGGTCCTATCACTTCTTTAAGTCGTTCGTTTTTATTCCCTTATCACTTCTCACCTTTTTGGAATATAAATTCCATGAGGACAGAAGTACTGAATGGTGCATAGTAGTCAATCAATGAATGAATGTTCAATGAATGAGCAAATATTTAAAAATAAGTTGAATACCACCATTATTTCTAGTTATAACTATTGCTAATAAAATTAGTCTTGCTGGGGTCTTTGATATTCCTATTTAATTTAACAGTATTTAGTATTTAGTATTTCTAACAGTAGTCTCTTTGCCTCTATTCTGTGAAGTTTTATCAAAGACTTTCTTGGCCCATGTTTATATAATAAAGTATTTTCTCTTTTATCATCATAATTAATTATGCTACAATTTTTTTTGTTTTTTTGAGACCGAATTTCACAGAATTTCTCACTATTTCGCCCTCGGTAGAGTGCTATGGTATCACAGCTCACAGCAACCTCGAACTCTTGGACTTAAGCGAGTCTCTTGCCTCAGCCTGCCGAGTAGCTGGGACTGCAGGCACCTACCACAACAGCCGGCTGTTTTTTTGTTACAGTTGTCACTGTTGTTTAGCTGGCCCGGGCCAGGTTCAGCCTTGGTGTATGTGGCTGGCACCCTACACACTGAGCTACAGGTGCCACCCTATGTTATAGATTTTTGTTTTATCATCTTTACATTGCTCTTATTTGCAAATATTTACCTTTTTGGAATCTGGGTTTATTGCTGTATTTACCAATGGTATCATTTTCTTCCTAGCCCTCTTAATGAGAGCTAATAAGTGTGGAAATAATGTGTCCTGTCTCTTAGAAGGTTTCCCAGAAGAATGTTGATTCTTGGGAGTTATATTCATTTTATTGAAATGAATTTATTAAATATGTAATTTTAAAATATTTAAATATTTACTATCAAATATATGATCTAAACATATTCCTAATTTGGCCATAAAAATAATTTCATCTCTCAGACACTATCATTTCCAGATCACTCGAACTGATTTAGGATTCAAAAAAAAAGGTCAATGTAAAAATGTTTATATGATCCAACAGTACCACATTGGTCATTGAATAAAGTCCGTTTTTCATATCTCTTATATTTGAACAGAGCTTAAACTTAATAACTCAGACCTCAGAGCTGAAATATATCAAAGACCATAGATTTGAGTCCAGGATAACATGTTCTGCTCAAGCTTCCTCGTGATTTAAGAATTATTTCTACATTACAAAAGATTCATTTCTTCTTTTGCAAATATACCATAAGTCATATTTAAGAAAAGGTACACAGAGCTAGGTGAATGTTTACAGGAGCCCTTTGAGTTTAATCTAAAATTATTAGCCTTTCCACTGTCTGCTTATAAATGAAGCATAGTACAACCTAGTATGGTACCATAGTACCTAGTATTATGATCTATAATAGCTAGATCAACCACAATTAGGTTCCTGAATTAAAAGCAAGAAATGAGGCATTTTGACAGCTCCGGAACATTGGATTTCATGGGGCTCCGTGCAGAGCTAGGTAACACAGGTGTTCCTGTAATTGCAAGACAATAGGAAACTTCAATGCTCAATAGCCTTCAATTCCTCTCGTGTGATGGGGTATAGAATCAGCTGCTGGTAGTATCTTTCTGCCATTAAGTAGAACACAACTAAAAATATTTGAGCTTTGACTGTCCCAAATTAGATTAAGATTATATATTGGAGTTGTTCCTATGTATTCATAGCTTCTATATTAAGTACCTGTCTTTTCACAAACACAGAAAATACATTTTAAGAGGCCAGTAGACAAAAGGCTCAAAAAATATTTTGAGAGTCCTTGTTTACATTGGCAGTAATATCTTTTTTTCCCTCATATTAAAATAGTGCACCCAAACTCTGTCATTTCCTTAGCTAGGCTGCGAAAATAGCTGAAAAGAAATGAGGTTTGCTGTTGTTATTGTTGTTGTTCCTTTTGCCAGAAGAAGAAGAAAAAAGAGGAAGAGGAGGAAGATGAAGATGAGGAGGAGGAAAATGCTGCATTCTGTGGCAAACTGTGAACACTACTTTATGTCCTGTGATAAAGAGGAGTTTTTGCTCAGGGATCTCTTGGAATAAGGACTGAATCTCAAGAGCAGGCTGGGAAAAGAGCAGCTAAAAGTTGCTATTGTGGGAGAACACACATGACACTGGAAGTGCCAGATGTAGACTAAACCTTTCATCTACCAAAGAACATCTGCTCAGGGGGAAAAATGGATATAGTCTTGAATACAGGAAAGTAAAGGGAATATGCACAGGGAATATGTGGAATACTCAACCACAGCCAGTTGTTCTTCTGGCTACTGTTACCAGGAGAAAACGAAGGTGAAGTCTCCATCTACCCAGCAGAGTAAAGGACCCTGAGGGCTCACTCATGCAGCAGGCCCTTGGATTTCATCATCCACATGAATAAAACCCAAGTATTCAGAATAACATTGTTTTACTGCATTGGGGGAAAATTATGTTCTCAAATAAACTCAACAGCAATGTTTTTAAGTCTGTGACTAACAAATAATTGTTCTGACCATCTTCAGGAACTTGAAAGAAAGTTCTCTGGGTGGCCTTGGACCGGCCTAGTTCTCACTTTCTCACCTGTAGTTCTCAAGAACGACTAGAGAATGTGCTGGAATGTAACATTCTGAGAGAGGCAGTGACTGGCCAGAGCAACCTAGGCTCTGTTCCAGTCCCCTCCTTGAACATAAAGTCCTTCAATGCTTTAACTCAACGATTTATGTGACCCTGAGGTATATAATCCCAGCAGGCTGTTTTACAGGGTCCCTGGTCTGCAGACAAGTGGGGCATGTGCTGTCAAGACCTCATCTACCCCAAGTTGCTTTCCTGAACTTTGGGGAACAGGACCTCAATGAATCCTGAAGGTCATCCCTTGCTGGCCATCTGCAAGTAATAAATCTACTTTGCATAACTGTCTGTGTGGTGGTGGGGGATGCTCTACCTCATTGGACTCGGACAAATTTGTAACCACCACACGCTGAACCTGCTTCACAGGATGTGACAAGTCCAAGCATTAAGGGTGATGTTTAGGTTGGAACAAAGCCATAAAGCACAAGTAATTGGTCATGGCAATAAAGACTAGGTGTTCATATTTTATAGCTGTTACGGTCATAAATTAGTACAGAACATAACGTCTGACTCTTTAAGGGGCTTCTATGTGAAGCCATTCTCTGCTAAGAGGGAAGCTTTATAATTTAACCAAAAATTCATAGTGTGACTCATTTCCTTTCTGTTTCTGGAGGCATCCTTGTTCTCTTGCTCAGATGCTGTACCCTAAAGGCATCATCCACATTTGTGAAATGTGAACTGTCCATGACAGCCAAACTGAATTTCCTATAGAATTACTTCTTCTCAGAGAAAAAGGTTGCTCATGACCAAACTCATAATGATTTCGTGAAAGAGGCACCATGGCACCTCACCAAAGGATTAAATTCATGATTTTATTGCCTGGTCTGTGGTCAGTGACTAGTCATAATATCTACCCGTATTTTTAGAATAAATGGCCATAATAGAATTATTCCACTACCAATTTTTGTTTTGTTGATTTTAGCGCACAGAAGCAGAGCATAGTGGGAGACAGAATGCCACCTGGAGGGGCACTTGGCCAAGATACTAGGATAGTTTATTTAAGACCCCACTTGTACTCAGTGGGCATGACATTCAATAAGCTCTGCAGTCAAACAGGACAAGTGTGATGTGAAAGAGGTGGGATGGATATGCTGAATCTCTACTGCTCAAGAACCAGAAGCATCAGAAACAGACGCTGATGCCTCACTGTGACGCTGAAGATGGTTTTCCCGATAGAAACATTCACCAGGCCAGGTTTTACACAATTTCTTAAGTTACCCTGTGGTAAAAGGGCAACTACATATTTCCTCCTCCTAATTTTCTCTTCAACATAGAAGGAAATATTGTAACTACAGGAATCCCAGCCTCTCCCACCCTCTAGCTCATTTACTTTCCTCACAGTGGGGAGTAATTTACCAATCGCTGAGATTAGAATTTAGCTCCCCACAGTCTGCAGTCTGACCTCCAGAATATGTAGCATTCTTCTTTTACCACATGTCTTAAATTTTAAAGGGCCCTGCCCCTAGGTAGAATGGTTGTGGGGTGGCTAGGGTGGGGGGAGAACACTTATCCTTCCTAATTTATTTGGACATTTTACTTTTAGAAAACTTTTGACCATGCAAGGGGCATTTTTGCATCTCTGTGCCTCACGGATGTCTTATTTTTCAATCTGTTCAGAACACACAGAGGGAGCAGGGCTGCTATTTCAGGCTCACCTCAAAGACCACAGGGCTATATCTGTTTGTAACTTCATGTCCCAGGAGCTTCTGCCATCTGGAAGACACTTCCTCATTCTTTTCACCTTTTCCAAATTTATACATCAATCGTGCCTTTTTCACGCCTTAACGCCAACCACAGAATGTTCCGTAGAGCAGCTGTGATATTTAAATAATGTAATATGTGTGAAAGCATTGTGTCTGGGGCAGTAGGTAGACACTAAGTGTGACTTTCCTTTTTCCTTCTTAGTCACCCAAGTCTATGTTAATCTTTACCATCCGCTGCTGGTTAGAATATAAAGTGGAGCCAACTTCTAGAAATCAGCATGACAGTGTATCTAAAGAGTCACAAACTTAACCATACCCTTTGAGCCATCATCTACTTCTGAGAATCTGTTCTGGGTTAAGCTTTAACTGGCAAATATGCCAACATGTATGTTGTATTATGATCAATAAGGAAATGACTAAGTAAATTGTGGTACATTCATAGAATCCATTAGATTATTAGGTAACATTTAAACTAGTGAGTTTTTAAAGATTATGCAAAATATTTCTAAACTTCTCCATGATCTTGCCTCGGCGGTAATTATTTCCTCTCTTAAAAAAAATAGTATACAGATTTATTTTTCACCTTTTATCCTGTATTATTTTTCGGTATTGTACTTTAAGAGGCTTTTTTTATTTTCTTTTATCATAATCATTATCACTACCATCATCTTAAAACACGAAACCACATGAGTTGATGTTACAGGCATTGCACTGTGAGGATTTCCTCTCAAAATTTACAATTTAAGATATTCAGCTATATTATACAATAAGAGCTACACATGCATTTGTGGAGTAATTAAATGTCCCTGACTAAAGTATAGATTAAAGGTCCAAGTATCAAGTTCATATTCATGCACAATCTGAATAAATAAATGAATATGCAATCAATCATCTCCTCTCTCTAATTATATATAAATCATTCATTTTGCTTTTTCACTTTATTCCAGGAGACATTAATTATCTGGACTCCTTCCCCAACACTTCTCATATGTTCGTTTCAGGAGATAATCATGTCCTCACCATTCACGATGCCCTTGGCATCATTGGCTCTAATGCATGAGGCAAAGCACAATTTCAGAATAATGCAGGCAATCAGGAAATTACAGGGTCTTGGCCATAGAAAACATTCATTTTCCCACTTCAGTATAGCTGTCACCATTAACATCTACAAAGTACAAACAGTTTTTATTTCTTGATGTTCCCTGGAGACGAATAGATCGCTCACCTCCAAAAACTTTACACAAGACTGTTCTGAAACCCAGGTGATGGGTAACTAATCTTTTCTTTTCTTAGATAGAGTTCACATACACAAAGTGTTCATCCCCAAGTAGCCAATTCTCAGGTATAATATAAAACATGTATTAGAATAGTAAGGTATAAGTTTTAAAATATTGGAAATATTAAGCAAATTTGCCATAAATTTTCTTACTTAAAAAATGTAAACATTTTCATAATTCATTTTGACTATGGTGGTGTCATGGTGGCATTATTCTTAGGATCTTTTACCCATCTTCATATTATTAATATAAGTGATTGCTGACATGTGTTAAGAGTTTGACCATGCTGTAAAACCTCACACACAAGGAAGATAATAAATGTATTTATTTTTTTAACCTTGAATTACTACTCTATTTTTAAATCTCATTTGAACCTCTTTATGTTATTGCTATACCTCCTCTTTGAAGCTAAGAAAGTATTTTAAAAACAGTATACCAACCACTAACAACATCGATCATATGCTAAGGTCTACGTGATGTGGTTGGGAGTCCTCTGCTGTCATGCAGACATCACAGTCGCTGGCTCCCTGGTTTCGGGTCAGGTTTCCATTACCCTGAAGTGAATCTGTCTTTGGTACTTCACACACTGTCCCATACAGAACCACATTAGTCATTAATGTTCAGTACCCTAGAAAACACTTGAACAAAAAGCACTTCCTCAAAGATCAGAAAAATTGAAGGTAGTATTTTGTATGTATTAGGGCTTTATGGAGCCTAAATAACTGGCAAATCACCTTAAATAATTACATTGAATTACAAGAAAATATGTAAGAAGTGGTTTCTAAGTTCTACCCAAGCAACTTAAGATACTAAAACATGTTCAATGTCTGAGGCCCTTTCAAAATCTGAGGAGCTAATGTATACTTGTGAATTTCATATATATTCTAAACTTTAAAGACGCTATTTATAAGACTCTCTTGGTGAATAATTTTGTATTTGTTTTGTTTTTGCCATGACAACATCATTTTTTGTAAAGCAGGAAAGATTTTTAGGGGAATCTTATTAATGTTAATTATTAGACCCAAACATTCGACTTGCTCTAGTGGGTGCCTTGGCCAAGCTGTGTCTTTGAGTAATTTCCCTAACAAGGGAAACTGGCACATTTGAAACAGACTGATACTAATGTAGTTGACAAAAGAATACATATGCCAGGTGCCAATTTGATAATTTGCATTCAGAAGTTCAATTACCAATGAAAGCCAGATCTCATATTCCACTGTTTGGTATGCTGTTTACCTGGATGTATATGTATCTGCGCTGAAAGAAAATTATATGGACACAGAGAAGAAGGCTGAGTGATCTTTATTTTGGTTTCATCAAGCAATGACCAAAACGTGTAAAACTTTTGGTAGATTTTTGGGTTTTCAGTCAGTTTTCTTTCTGACCCAAATGTCAGAGATAACACTGAAACTTATGATTACATGTCATTTTGAATATCAGTTCTCAATTTTTCTTGAGACAGAGAATAATGCAATGGATTATGCTTTGGGTTTTTTTAATTTCTTTTAGTTTTCTTGCCTAGCTCACAGCTACCTCAAACTCCTAGACTGAAGCAATCCTCTGGCCTTGACCTCCCAGAGGGCTCGAATTGCAGGTGTGAGCCACCAAACCTCCCTACTTAGTTTTTTCTTTAATTTGTTGCCTTGGTTTGGTTTGGTTTCTCCGGACGTTTCCTCAGTACTTTTTACATTGTTACTATACCTTGAAGTCCCTTGATACTCATATCACTTTATTAGGAAAGATTGGGGCTCCTTCTGTAAATGGCTGACGTTTTTCATTATTTCAGTGGTGGTTGATTTGTGTTACATCTCAGATGCCTTTCAAGACATAATAACATTACACAGGCCAGGTGCGGTGGCTCATGCCTATAATCTTAGAACTCTGGGAGGCCAAGACAAGTGGATGGCTGGAGCTCAGGAACTTGAGACCAGTCTGACCACAAGTGAAAACAGAAAAATTAAAAATCTAGGCAGGCTTAGTGGCAGACGCCTGTAGTCTTAGCTGCTTAGGAGGCTAAGGCCAGAGGATTCCTTGCACCCTGGAGTTTGAGGCTGCTATAAACTGACACCATGTTACTCTACCCAGGGTGACAGAATGAGACTCTGTCACAAAAAGAAAAAAAAAAGTTACAGATATTTTCCCAGAAAAACAAATATAATACATGCATATAAAATTTTACATACTCCTGAAAGTTCAGAATTTCATGAAGCACTGAAGAATTTCATCATACACTGAAGATCTGTCAAACTTGAGCTGTTCTATCTGTTCAGACCAGAATATACTTATTATTTTCAGAATAAGACAAAATTTGGGGACACCAAAAGGCAATTTAACCTTTACATAATTTACCAAAAGCAGTGCCAGGCTAATGGTACCGGATGTCATCTGAAGGCCAAGTCAGTCTGAGCAGATGTTACAGAGCCGGCTTTGCTCCCACTGAGACTGGGGTGAGCCAGCAACAGAGGGCTTCGTGTGCAGCTCCCCCCAGGTAACAAAGCTCATCTTAATCCTCTTCTTGCTTTATTGAGAGGATGTTATTGGTCATGATAACTCACTTATCCTGGGACTTTAAGGAGAAGGAAGGGAAGGTTTTGTTCAACTCTACATAAAAAAATAGAAAAAAGTAGAAAGCAAACAAAAATAATATCTAAACAGAGATATTTTTAACAATGGTCAGCAGACAGTATATGTTCTCCCCAGATGCAGTAATATATCCTGTTTGGGGGAAAAATACAAAGGACCTGATGTACCTTATTTAGGAAAAATAAGCAATAGTTACCTATCCTTATTGCTTCCCAGCAAATGGTGGTTTCAGGTCTCTGAGCCCAGGTAAGAGACATTTTTCAAGTGTCCACAATAGCACTTCCTCAATTAGATTGACCTTTTTAATTTCATACATAGAAAACAAAACTTTAACTTCTCTATAATTCAATTTATCTTTTATTAAAAATAATTGGTGATATGTAAATGTATCATCTATTAATTTTTAATAATGTCTAATTTCCAAAAAAAATTGGTGATATGCAAATGTGTCATGTATTAATTTTAATAATATCTAATTTCCAAATAGTTAAAAATAGTAGCACTGAGCAGCAGCTGTGGCTCAACGAGTAGGGCACTGGCCCCATATACCTGGGGTGACAGTTTCAAGCCTGGCCCCGGCCAAAACTGCAAAAAAAATAGCGGCACTCAGACACTTCATATATTCAATGAAGTAATAATACATTATATATTTCTCTCCCATAAAATAAAATATAATAAGTCTTGCTGATGAGCATGGTGTGTAGGGCAAGGAGACAGATTTGTAAGTTATTTGTAAGTGCTGTCAAGAGGGCATTATGCTGGGTTTCTCTGCCTCCATATTGCCTATCACACTGTCTTATTTATAGAATATTGATTTATACTTCAGTGGATTTTGTAATTTGTATCTGCATATCACCATCTGTCTGCCTGTTAATTCTGTAGCCACTCTTTCTTCCAGAGGATCAGAGAGTTATATTCTTGCCTTCCACACTTTCGCTGAGTCTGGCTTGTTATCTTTTTTATTTGATCTGCTTCTCTTCCTTTTAATCTAGTAGACTTGATGTCCTTTAGAAGAACCCTGGCATTCTTAAAGCATCCAATTACTTTTTCCTGAGGAGTTGCAGAGAATTCTGTTCACCTTTATATTTGCTTGCGTATATGTCTATTAAATTGAAGTCCATGAAATTACTATTTGGGAGGCTACACATGGTCATATGTTGGCAATTTACTATGGCCTACCTACACCTACAATTTTTTATATAATTTGTTGTGTATATTTGAAAAAAATTTGGATAATTTTGTGAGGTAAATGTCTGCAAAATGCTTAGCATCTAGTGCTTTTTACACGCTATCTATTATTATCTAAAACAACTCAGTGGTACCTATTCAAACAGTGTGATGTATCTTAGATATTCTTAAGTGTGTGTGTGCAATGATTGAATAGTCATTTTATATTAAAAACCTCTAGGGATATAATTCAACATTCTTTAGTCACTCTAAAACTACTTTTAAATTGCCAGATTTGGGTATTTATCATCTCTAGCCTACTTGTTCTATGATATTTTTATATAGTCACATCCCTGAACTAATGTTATCTCTTTACAATAACATTCCACAGGAGTGCATAAGGTCTCAAGAAAATAAGTTAGGGGAAATGTAAAGATCCTGATATATTAGATGTTTTAAAATATCATACTGCAAACATATCAAATATTCTAGTTTATAAACTATCTCTGTTCAGATGACTTGTATCAAATCTACAGTTCAAATCCCTTTTGAATTATCCTCCTGTTCTTAACCTATCTCAATGTCATTATAATTTTTTTGGTAAGAAAAGTTAAGTCTTATAGGTAAATACAAGGAAAAGCAGAATAACTGGTTTTCTTCTTAGACTCATGATCATTTCTCTCATCATGATTAGTTATATCCTGATAAGTATTCAGGTTGAAAGTTGATTTAGGCAAAATTTCATTGAAAGTATAACTAATTTAAAAGAACTGAGCTACAGGGTTTGCTAAATCAACTGTATATGTATTTTTTTTTTCATTTTGAACTTCAGTGATTGCTTCTGTTAATGCAACATTGCCATAGAATCTGAGCGGCTTTGGTAGCACTCCTGTCATTGCCATAATTAATTCTCACTTGAAGCCAGCACAACATTCATCACATTTTGATGGTGCTCCAACATACTGTGTCAGAACAGAAGGAGGCAGTTGATTGACAAAATGTTTATGTGACAGATACATTCACCATATAAATACACATCTGATGAACTTGAAAATTAACTTGCTGTTTGGAACAGTCGTGCATATTTTAAAGACCAACTTCACAGAAATGCTGTTTTCCACTGCTCATTTCTGCTAAAAAGAGAGTAGTAACATTTACTACTCATTTACCCAAACAAATGTCTTGTCTTATTGAGCCATTTTAAACAACCGATGGCAGGAAATGGTAGGAAACTTAAGGCCAGACAACTTACATTCCAATAACATGCAAAGAGTGATTTTTTTATTTCAGTAGATGGGGAAGTCAAACATGTTTGTCTAATGCTAGTATCTTTTGGCAATTTTTACTTAATCTTACATATTATTTTTATTTACCATTTGAAATATTCATACTTACATTTAACTATCTTTGTCTGCAGAATTAATGATGCCCACACACACTAATCAGTTCAGGCTCCTTACTTTCCAGTCCTAAATTCTCTCTCTTGTCCCTGCTTTCCCACTGTGCTTCCCAGAGACTGGCTACATTCTTTCCTGCCACCCAATGCAATGCTCAGCTGTTCTGTTGCTTATCCCTTACTGTCAGTTGACTATTGCTGCATAGCAAACAATCTCAGAAATAAGGGGTTTAAAACAGTAACCACTTATTGCTCATGAATCTACAGTTTGGCTGGGTGTTTTGCTGACCTGAGACATGTTTGTTTGCTCTCAGTTCAGCTTATTTACTTGTGTGCACATCAGCTGGGGCCTGACTGTTCTAAAACAGTCTCACCCCAATATCATGTGTGTGGCATGGTTGGGGTACCAGGGGAGTCTGGGACATGTCTCCCAATATCCAGCAGGCTGGCATGGACTCTCTCTCATAGTATCTGGGCAGGAATGTAATGGAAACTAGAATTGGTCCAACAAAATTCTGTCACATTCTTTTGTGCAAAGCAAGTTATGAGCCTAGCCTAGATCCAAGAAGAAGGAAAATAGACTACCTTTTGCCAGAAGGACTTGCAATGTTACACTGCAAGCACATGATGGAGCAGTGAGTAGAGAACTTTTACAATCACCCAATCCCACCCTTCCACCATTATTTCAAAAATACTTGCCCTACAACTTCTTTTCAATGTCTATATCCCCTATAAAACCAAATTTACTTTGTTTGCCAACTTACCATAGAGAAAGCCAGACTAAAAAACAAAGTCAAAGAACAAAGAGAAAGGCAGAGTAGCTTGTCAGAATCTGTTTATGGGTTTTTTCAAGATCAAAAGCCTTTGCCATGTTACTAGCTTTGAAATGACTCCATACCACACTGTTCTTTTCTTGGGGCATAACCATGGGTATTGGAAAATTTCTGGAATGACAACATGTAGACATTCTTATTTTGTAAAATCCTTCTCTTAGAAAAAGGATTCCTTGGCCCATGGATCAAAATATAAAAGTAATGTAGAGTGAAAGGCATAGCATCATACATAACTGAACTCAAATTTCACTTCTACAAAACTTAATACTATGTGACTTTGTTGAAATTGTTTTCAAAAAAACAAATTTAAAAAAAAAGAAATTGTTTTCCCACTCAAACCTTTTAAAAAGCTAAATCTTCCTTAAGATTATCAAACTCACAATAACAACTTAAACAGTAGATAATATGACTTTTCCAAACATGAGTTTATGTGTGAACTCTTAAAGCATTATATTGGATTCAGCTACCTTGTTTAGTCCACCATAAAGAAAAGAATCCATCAGAGCAAATATACCACTTTAATAAAATCCATCTGATAGTTTGCACTTTTGTGTTTATTAGGGTCTCTATCTGTTAGCCATAGACTTATGAAACTCTGGATAAGCCATGACAAAAATGTACTGACAACTCAACATATGTGGTAAAACTAAATAAATAAGCAATGCTTTAGTGTTTTTGGAAGATTTTTTTTTTTATTGTGTGTGAGAAGAAAAACAATTCCTAGGCCACTTAAAGAAAAGTTTACATGCATCTTCAATATCTAAAAGGAAAAAAAAAATCATCATTTTACAAAGTTAGAAGGCAACTTTTACTGTTTCATAGAAATCTCAAATATCCACATCCCTTAAGTGAGTTAAATTATGTAGCTCCTAGGTACCTCAAGGCAGTTATACATTCTTCTTAGTAAGATTCTTTTATTTTTTTCGTAGCATTTATTTGTATATTATTTTCCTCCTTTGTCAAGTTCAGTCATACACTGTGATGCTTTTTTCTACCGGCAGAGAACAATCCGCCCCTGTAGAAATTGTCATTTGGAACTCTAGTTTTCAAAGTGGTAGTCTTCAAGAGGAAAATTGCCTAGAAACAATCAACAATCTTTAATTCCATAGGAGTTTAATCTTATAATGAAGCCTGAAAATTCCATTTTTGTTAATAGAAAGAAAACCAGCATGAAATGTAGTGAACAAACCATTTCCACTGGCCGCTAACACAGCCACACTCAATCGTCACAGACTCAGCATAATAAAACTGATTTAATTATATTGAAAAGAAGGGCATGTGATGGACTGAATTGGCACAGTCAGCCAAATGCAAATAAGGCACACAATTCAAAATTGTTGTTTGGGATGTAATACGCTTTAAGTGTTCCACTGAAATGTTTCTCTCTGGCCATGTCCTTCTCAGGTGTTCTAACAGGCAGCAACATTGGTTCCCCTCTCCTTTTCTAGATATCTTTTTTTTTTTTTTTTTTTTGAGACAGAGCCACAAGCTGTCACCCTGCGTAGAGTGCAATGGCATCACAGCTCACAGCAACCTCCAATTCCTGGGCTCAAGCGAGTCTCTTGCCTCCGCCTCCCAAGTTGCTGGGACTACAGGCGCCCGCCACAACGCCCGGCCATTTTTTGGTTGCAGCCGTCATTGTTGTTTGGCGGGCCCGGGGGCTGGATTCGAACCCACCAGCTCAGGTGTACGTGGCTGGCACCTTAGC
>CAUYON010102923.1:0-13221 GCA_963573935.1 Arctocebus calabarensis | reverse complement strand
TAATTTTATTTGCAATCCAAATTCTGAATTTGATTTGACATCTCAGGCATTTGTTTATGAATGGGATCTTTAGTTGTGTCGACCATGTCATTCCTTGGGGGAGTTGATCTACTTTGGTTATTCATGTTACTGGAGTTTTTCTGCTGATTCTGCCCCATTATTATTTTACACCGTTTGTCTAGATGAGCAGACAAGGTGAAGTTGGGTTGGGGGCTCCAGGAGTAGTGGTTAGCGAGCCCTTTGCCCAAGAGCTGGGACTGGTGTCTGTACCTTTTCCCTAGAGCTTTGCAAAGGAACCGTGCAGTGCTAGGGCCTGAGACACTTGGTGTGGTGGGGCTAAGTGGCTCTGTCTTGCTTTCAGTTGGTCTTTGTCCTACCCTGGTGAATCAGTTACTCTGGGTTGAAGTCTCAGCTATGGAGAAATAGCAGTAATTAAGTCACCCTACACCCCATGGACAACAACTGGAAAAAGAACATCAAACCTTCCCATAACCACATACTCAGGGTATCACTTTTGATAGTGCTTGAGTGATTGGCCCAGTTGAAGAGGTCCAAATCAATTGTTCTAGTCAGCACTGGTCTCAGGTGGGAGAGTTCAAAAAGTGTCCAGAAACTAGATAGCAGGGGTCTGCTAGTAGCTTTAGTATGACTCTCTCTGGTGTTCTGTGAGGTCATAAGGATCTACCTAGGAAATTAATTAGTCTGGGAAAGTTGATGCCCTCTTCCTCACCTTGGACCTCTGTCACACTCAGTCACTGGTAAACCCACAGGGCTGACCCAGTTCCTTCCAATAAGCAGATGCTTCAGGGGTTTGCGCTTGCCTGAGTCACAGGGAGATATGTGCCTCCTACACTGCTCTCTGCCACTATCCAGCATGGGGAGCTGAGGCCTGAGAACCTCAGGTGCTTAATGGAAGCTGGGGCAGTTAATCAGTTCTAGCACCACCCCTGATTGATGTTGCTGACACTTACATATTTTTTTTAGATTTTTTTCTGTCCCGGCTACATTCTCCTGTGGACCAGGTGCTGTTTGAGTTCACAGAAAGTGCGACTCAGCCCTGATCTGTGCTGCTGCCCGGAGTGTACTCTGTGCTGCTGGTGGTTCTGTCTGCATTGCACTCTGTGTTGGGGCAGACATGGTTAGAGCTCACACTCAGCTCTTGGTTTCTGCCTCTCCCTGCTGCTTTTGTCTCAGCTATGATCCCCTGAGGGCTGGGTGCTGCTTAGGCTCACTAAAGCTGTCCTTCTGGCTCAGCCCTGCCCTGGGACTATGCTGTCTCTGTGCGTGTGTATTCTAGTCTCCAACTCCACTACACCTCGCCCAGGCAGGTGCTGCCTCAGGCAAACCCTTTACTCATGGGGCCTGCATTTCTGTCCCAGATATGTTCTGCCAGTGGCTGCCACAGAAGAAGATGCCTAGCTTCCTTTGGTTGCCCAGAGAGGCAGGGAGTGTCTTTCCAAAATATCCCCAGGGGTGTGACCCCTATCATTCCCGCCCCTGCCGCTGCTGTTCTGTGCCACAGGGCACCGCCTCTCCCTCTCTTGTATGGTTCCCTCAGTTCACTGTCTTCTACTTACTCCCTGTGGCAGGATCAGCACAGACCAGCAGCAGCCCAGGCCTTGTCTACACCTCTCAAGAAAATGCCCAAGAATCTGGACTCTAAGGGGGACAGGCTTTCAGACCTCAGGGTGAGAATGGAGGGGAGTGCTGGGAGTTCAGAATTGCAGGTCCCAAATGTCACTTCTTTAGAACTATCTCCCCTAACCACCCTTGTTAAATTACCTCTGCTACTAGCCTGTTACTTTCTATACCATTTTAACTTAATTTGTTTCATTTTCTTTGTAGCTTTTATTTTCTAAAATTGTGTTGTTTACTTGTTTGTATTTTTCATTTAAAGGTTTATTATCTGACTTTACCCCTTTAGAGTACAAGCTGCATGAAAAGCTGCAGTTATATTTTGTGTCCCATATCTCTAGCAGCTGGAGGAGTGGAAAGTACATTAAAGACACACAAATATAGAAATGAAGGGAGAAAGAGCCAGTGTAAAGCTGATTCATGCCTTTCTACGTGTGACTTGCTTTCTTGTGTTATGTCTCATTAGTGTTGCTCAAGTGCTACTTTTTAAATTACAGAGTCTGTAGGTCAGGCTGCTTCTGCTAATTTTTGCTAATACTCAGCCCATGTAATGTTGAAATGCTGCCTGTTAACTTTACTCTGTATAAATTGCACGGTTTTTATTTGCTATAGATTGTTTTTACTTCAGCACATGGCAAGGGGCTGGGTCTCCCTTCATGATGATAAGAAAAGAATCATTTTCTGAGAAATCGTTTTGGTCAATTGCTTATGGTTAAAAAAAAGAAAAAAAATTCTTGGGACCTAAGATATTAGTAGCTTTTGTTCCATTCACATAGACTTTCATATGGATGTTCCTGGTTAACAGGTGACTCCCTTCAAAACTAATTCCTCCTGTGGATCCACCAAGTACAATATGTGGTTTCTAAGGTCACCTTGGAAGGGTAAAGAGAATGGATGGTCATCAGTGGGAGGTTTTTATGGGCCAGTGAGGGCTCACATTTCCACTGGCTAGACCTCAAGTGCTAACTGCAAGAGAGGTTGGTAAATGTTCTTAGTTGTGTGCCCAGGAAGTAAAAAAATCTGTTTTGATGAATAGTTTTTTGGTCTTATCAGATTTCCCAATTGTTAATTTAAATAAAAAAAATTTAGAGTATTTCAGGGGTGCACACATTTTGGTTATATAATTTGTTTTTGTACATTTTAAGTGAATGTTATAAATATACCCAGAATGTGTGCATTGGACTGTTTAGGTATGAATTTAGTCAATTATTACATTTTTAAAGATCTCTTTCATTAGTTGTAAGACTTCTGCTTTTGTTTATTTCCTGTATTATAGCAAATGGCCCTCTTCAGTTGATTATATGGAAACTGCTCACTTGGAGACTAGATCGAACGTTAACTGCTCTCCCACCCCCCTTGTACTTTCTGGTTGGCATTATCACCAGGCTTCCCTATCATCCCCACTGTATTATTTCATCTGGATTTGTTTGATCTTCAATATGTCCCTTATCCCAAAATGAACCATCTCTTCTTTTTTCCCAAACAAAATTCGGAGTATTATGCCAGGAAGAAAGTGATTCATGAAACAAGCTTGCAACATCTATAAATGATTGATATCCACCTCACATTATCAGAGGTAAATGTATTCTTTAAAGAGGATGCTTGTTAATTAAGAAAATACCTAAACCATTAAATTTCAAACAGCGTTACAAAAGGAAGTAAAAAATTCAAGCAATGTGAATACAGAAGACAGAACTCTTAGGCAGGAGGACTAAGCTTATGGGAGTTTGTCTGGCGGTCACCTACCCTTGAGTATTTCTGCTTTTTAACATTTTCCATTCTTCTGTTTGTTTCTTTCATTGACAATCTCCAGGGCAGTAATGTAGTATTAAAAAAAATCCTTTGAGCTAGGGATAAAGAAATCTTGATTGATCCTGATTCTACCATTTATTAGCTGAGTAACCTTGGGAAGTCACCCAATTATTCTGTGTCTTGATTTTTCTTACAGTCTAAATAAGACTTTTAAACAAGGCCTGGATAAAACCTACTTTATAAATTGGTCATGAAAATTAAATATGATGTTGAATGTGAAGGCATTTTGTAAAAGCTAAAGCATCACAGCTATGCACTGTAATATTATTTATAAGTATATAATTATGCATCATTATAATAGCAATATTTTCATCATTGTCAGTGCTTAGACTATAACAGCAAAAGTTCTTCAGATCTTTAGGTATATTTTTCTATCTAATGTATCTATGATATGCTCACTGGACATGTACCTCTACCTGCATAGAAAGCCGCTACTTTGTGTGAGCCACTGTGGGCTTTATAAAAGTGAAATCTACTGGGGGCACTGTTCATGTGGCAGTGCAGGTGAATGGCATCTGCTGAAATTGGCAGTATAAAGTCTATAAGAATCAGTCCTAGAGTCTTGTCTCATTCTTTTAGTAAGCATTAATTATCTACTATAACTGGGACTTGTGTTGGCTTCTAGGAATCTAACGACAATTAAGCCGCAGATTCTATCCTCAGGGAGCTCACAGTCTAAAGGAGAGGAGAGGCTTGTAATCAGATAATAAAACTATAATAGGATTTGTTTCATCCTAGGATTTTAAGTAGTGTTGCAGGAGTATGATGGTGGGGATGATGCATTCTTCCAATAGGAGCTGGCAGAGGCTGCCCAGAGAAAGTGATATTTGAACTGAGTTTTCAGGAATGAGGTGCTCAGCTAGAAGGAGGTTTGAAGACAGGCAATTTTTGGGAGCGGGATCAGCATATACAAGAACACATGGTTTCTTCCATGACTTGGCAATTATGAGTTGGGCTGCAGTAAACATTCTGGTGCAAATATCTTTGTTGTAAAGTGATTTTTGATCTTCTGGATATATACCTAGTAGAGGAATTGCAGGATCAAATGGCAGGTCTACTTTTAGATCCTTAGTTGCTTTCCAAACTTCTTTCCAAAAGGAACGTACTAACTTGCATTCCCATCAGCAGTGCAGAATTGTTCCTGTCTCTCCACATCCACACCAACATTTGCAGTTTGAGATTTTTGTTTTGTGGGTTACTCTTACTGGAGTTAGATGATATCTCAACATGGTTTTGATTTATATATCTCTGATGATTAAACAGCTATGATTTAATAAAAAAATAAAGAAAAACAAAAACTAAAGCACATGGTTAGAATTTTGGCATGACTGGAACATAAAGAGTTATGCAGGAGGTGAGAACAGAGACATGACTGGATGTCACATGGTGAAGAGCACTGTAAGCATGCTAATGAGTTTCAGCTTTTTTTGAAGGCCATATAGTGTGCAGGAATCAAAGTGGGTACAAAACTGGATCTGTTGGGATATGGAAAAAATAGAACTCTTGTTTAGATTTATTTTCATCTCATCTTTTTGGTTTCATCTTGGTGTTGTATGATGTGCATGACATTGTGTATAATAGTATATGCATATTTTATTAAATAGATAACATATTTATATATAGGAGGTGCATGTCCCCCCCAAATTTTAGCATTAAGGATGCATAATCAAAAACAGAGACCATTTCTGTAGGTTGCAGAGTATCTAGGGATGGGGTCTAATGTAGGGAGGATGTAATTGGAATGGTACGCTGGGAAACCATGTTAAAGCCCACCTGGAGGCAGCATTGCCTAGAGAGATGCTGGTGGCAGGGAGTCAGGCCATACTGCTTAAATAGTGAATGTTTTTATGCGCTTTATGGTGGTAAGAAGAAGCTAAAGCATTGTTGAGATCATCAGAATCTTGTCTGGTCTTGCTTGTGCCTGTCTTCAAACCCTTGCACTCATGCAACATTGATTTTTGACCATGGCTTTCCTTTGAGAGCCCAGATGCTTGGAGTTTTCCCTGGTAAATCTACCTCGTTCAGCTCAGGGTTTGATGGTGCCCAGAGGCCAAACCTGTGAGCCTGGCTTTATATCATTTTCTAATGATATACCTTGATTCTTAGAAATCACACTGAGACATCTTTTGATTCACTGTACAGTATTCTAAGGCTTTAGGGCATCTTCTTAAAAGACATTATGCATATATTATTTATAACGCTTACTATTTTCATGTAGCAGAAAGAAGGAAGTGTAGGAAAAAAGGAGGGGAAGAAAGTCCCTGCTTGTTTCAGGGGTAGGTACAAGTTTTGAGTTTTAAATAGGAATAGAAATTTAGTAGCTTTAAACTTTTTTGATTATTTAAAGAATAAATTCCTTTTGACTATCTCTAAGTTGCCTAATGTCTAGACAGAAGAATTGAACTCACTAAGTTTTTATTGTGCTATTGCAGCTGGTATATTAATGCTTGCTGTGACTTTGGCTTCGTGGTAAAGCTTACCTGGGGAGACAATAGTTGAACAGCCAAAAAAATTAGAGAGGTATAGTAGAGGCCCAGTGGAAAGATCAGAATTAATTTTAGGGTCCCTGGGCTAGAAATGCTGGCTCTTCCATTATTTTGTAAACGTAAGTGGGGAACTCCATCTCTCTGCATTTCCTCTTTATAAAATTAGGGTTCTGCTTAGCTCAGTAGTCTTTTTTTTAAAAAGAATTGCTATAAGAACTAAGGCAAGCAAAAAGTTCTAAGAAAGAATCCAGAACAAAGTAGAATTCTATAAGAATAAATGCTAACTTTGAATATAATAAATGCTGCATTGGATATGATTAGGTCTTCAAGTGTATGGTTCAAGATGTGTGTCAGTGAGTAGTGAAGAAGGATGGCTAATTGGGGAATTAGCAGGAAAGACTTCATAAGAGGGGAGGGTCTTGAAGATCGGGGCTACCGTGACTATTAAGGATGCTGAATGTCTGATGGGAAATGGGAATCACTAGGAGAGATTCAAGCTGATACCAGAGGAAGAGATGCAATTAGAGACTACAGGTGAGAGGAGCTGGGAGCAGCAAGAGTTGGGAGCAGCATTTCTGAAATCCTGGAGGTACAAAAGAGCAGAACGGAGCATTTTGTGTATTTGGAGGCCCGTGCAGGAGACTGAGAACAGAGGAGGGTAGAATTGGGAGGCTTTGTAGGCGTTATGAAATCTGGATTCTTCACTACAAGCCGTGGGAAGTTGTTGATGGGTTTTTAACAGAGGTGGTAAAATCCGATTTGTATTTTTGAGAAACCATTCTGGCTACTGTGGGGGACAGAATGTAGCTGCTGGTCAGGCACACCAGTTGTCAGTCTGCTGCAGTAATCTGGGCAAGATGGAAAAGGGGGCAGCAGATGAAATCAGCAGAATTGGTTGATTGGTTGGTTGTGAGGTGAATTGGATATTGCAGGAAAAGTGAATTTAGAATCAATTCTCTGGCTATTTCATTTATAAAGTACATCAGACTCTAATAGAGACTTGGTGGCTCCCTCCTCTGGGCTCTGATAACTCTTTTTTCAAATCTTGTTAGACTGTCTATCATGCAGGATTTTTAATCCTTCTTTGTTTAGCATGGTTTCTGGTTAAGAGCTATTCAAAGGCAAGGCCAGAGTCCTTTCTGATTCATCCTTGTATTTCAAGGACCTAGCTTAGGGCCTGGGGTATACTAGTTACTGTCGGAATGAACCCAGGAGTAAATGAAGAAAGGAAAGTGTGAGTCCCTGGATAAAATTTAGCACTGTATGGATTTTTCTCCACTAAGATGTTTAACACCCTTGGGGAGATTGCGGTGGGACTTGCACATCTTTTCCAGAACCTTCTCCTCCTCCTTTTAGTGTTTCTAGAAATCTCAGCGCTAGCTAACAGCTTCTAAGGAGCTGCTGTACAGATTCAGGGACTTTTTCCCGTTCGTTTCTGGATATTTATCACTTTTCCTGCTACTGCTGAATGTTGAATTTGATCTTTTGATCTGACGCCTGGCTCCTCACAACTTTAATCGGCACTTTTCTGAGCCCAGTCAAAGAAACTTTAGTTGGTCAAACAGATTGCAGTTCATATGTTGGTACTTTTGGCATTGCATGCACTCTGTTTTGTGTTTGATTGACAAGGCAATAAGTTTATTTATTTAGGTTTAGGAAGCAGAATGGCAATGAGAAAGCCTGGAATGTAAGGTTTATGAGGTCTGGGATTGTTATCGCTTTTGTTGATTTTATTATCCCTAGTACCTGGTACAGTGCCTGGAACAGAGTAGGTGCTTTGTTAAGTATCTACCAAATAAACAAACAGTTGGTGGTAGGATGTGGGATACTTCTAGGTATTTTATAAATTTTTCTGGATGAAAAAGGAAAGTTAGTAATTGTCCCAGGAGGTGTGCTAAGCAGACCTTTATACTTGTTATCTTATTCAGCCCTAACTGTCTCTAATTGGTCAATAAGGAAACCAAGCTCATTATAATAGCTAGGGTATGACAGAGCCAGGTTTTAATCTTAGGTCTTGACACCAAAGGTAATTCATGGTCCTGTAGAATGATCAGAGGAAAAATCATGATAGTTTATTTCTGTTTTGCTTTTTTTATTTCCCAGGATACATTTGGCTAGATATTCATTTTCTGCAATTTTATACTTTGGCAAATTTCTTATACAGAAGTAATATTTTGTCTGAATGTATATTTGTCTGTCGATGCACCAGCTCAGCATGTTTTTGGTGGGCAGGGTAAACACAGAATCTGTTCTCAATTGCAGACAGGCCATGATGAATAGCAGTTTCCTGAATCCTTGATAATCTTTAGTTAGCTTTCCCTTGCTGGATGGCTGCTCTGGGAGTCTATAGCACACAAGGTGATTTCTCTCACAGTGAGGCTTCAGTACCTCTACTGGTCTGTGGTACAGGCAGTCAAAAAGAATCTGATAGAAAGTTTGAAATACTTAAATTTAAAGAAATATTGGGTTATAGTCTTCATATGAAGGGGAGGAAAGGAGGAGGAGGTTGGGTGGAGAGAGGGTAAATGGTGGGATCACACTTATGGTGCATCTTAGAAGGGTACAGGTGAAACCTACTAAATGCAGATTACAAATCTTTTCATACAATAAATAAGAAAATCCCATGAAGATTATGTCAAACAGTTGGATAAAGATATTTCAGATTGTATATGCAGGCAGTACATTGTACCCCATGAGTGCACTAATGTATACAGCTATGATTTAATAAAATAAAATAAAATAAAGTAAAGTAAAAATTTAAAGAAAAAAAGGTAAGTTTGGTAATGGTCACACTTATAACTTTGACTCAAACTGCACAAAAGCAATCATACAAGAAAACATTTGTACCCCTATACTGTAATATTCAGAAAGAAAAAAAATTAAAAAAGATAAATGGTTTTATTTTATTATTTTTAGTGGGGGACAGAGTCTCACTATGTCACCCTTGGTAGAGTGCTGTGGTGTCACAGCTCACAGCAAACTGTAACTCTTGGGTTTAAGCAATTCTCTTGCCTTGGACTACCAAGTAGCTGGGACTACAGGTGCCTGCCACTACACCTGGCTATTATTTATTTATTTATTTTTGGTTGTAGTTGTCATTGTCGTTTCGCAGGCCCGGGCTGGATTCGAACCTGCCAGGTCTAGTTTATGTGGCTGACGCCCTAAACTCTGAGCTACAAGTGCCGAGCCAGATAAGTGGTTTTAGTACTTTCTATATACCCAGTGTCTTAATCTACTTCCAAAAAGTGGAATTGTTTCTCCAAATTCACTGTGATGACTTCTAATTTGTAGCAAGTGACGATTTTTCACTGTTATTCATTAATGCTCTTCCTGTAGGTGATAAAAATCTGGGGCTTCCTTTTAGTGAACTTGAGTACATCTAAGCACATTACCTTTCCTCTTCCCCGTGGACAGCGTGGCTTTCCTTAAGAATGCGATTGAAATGCACTGCTCATTATGTGATTAGTTCTGGGACCTCTTCACAAACATTTCTTGTTGTTAGTGGAAATTTTAGGTAGGTAGGTAGGATGGATGGATAGATAGATACAGTCAGATTGGATTTTTGCTTATACTTTTGAACATAATTTATAATAAACTTTAGTATAGACAATGATGCCTGTCATATGTAGTAACTGAGCAAAACGGGACTGGAATTTAACTGGCTACTGAGTGACAAACAGACCATATAAAACCCACATGTCACTGTTCTCTACTGGTTACTGAGTATGGAATACCTCTCGCTAAAAATCCAGAGGGAAGACTTAAATATTTCAGTTGTGTTTAAATTTCTTGAAATTGATTGCATTTGTCCTAAGAAGGGAAGAAAAATGTTTCTTTGTTCAACTATGTTTAGCACAATACTGAGTATCAAACTGTATACAATGGTTTTGAAAAGCTCCTTGGAAACTGTTTAACCAAGCATGTACTTTACTTATTTATGCCTGGAATCATCTTCATTAACACATGAAATCTATTATTATTCTAAACTAGAATACTCTGAAGCACATTTTCAAAAATGGTCCTTAATGTGTTTTGCTACATCATTATAAGCTCTAGTAATGTTTAAAAATCTGAGAATTTGGGGCGGAGCAAGATGGCTGACTGGAAGCAGCTTCCGAAAAAGGCTCCTGTCCAAAAGGGAAGATAGCCTCCAGAAACTGCACAATTAAGCTGAATACTGGGAACCTAGCTGAGAGAGAGAAGTGATTTCTGCGGATAACCTCTGCTGAGACTGGCTGCAACCCCAAGAAAGCAAGCTTCAGGTACAAAATTCATCTGAAAGGAAGAGTGCCCATCCCCTCCCCCAAGAAGGCTCTGAGTTTCTTGCTTTTCTGTTTCCTTTCTTTTTATTCTCCTCTTTTGCTCCTATGAGTTTTCTACAGACAAGCGGTGAGCTGTGTACCTCTTGTCTAACCCCACAGAAGAGTGCTGTGGGCAGTGAGGTGTGCTTCCACTGAGCACCCCATGTGGCTCTGAAAACTCCGTTGCTAGGCAAAAAAAGTGAACTAAAGTTTTCCCCACCATTCTAAACTTACTGTACACCCTCCCCCCTTTACCTGACGAACTAGAAGCCTAACCCCTGCTGAGATTGAGGGAGGAGGTCCCTAAGCAGCACCCCCACCCTCACCTGCCGGGAAAAGACTACGGGTGGGGCTGCAGCTAGGCTCCCTCCCCTCCGGCCAGGGAAGCATCAGGGGAGTGCCTGGCCCTACGCCCATGCTTGCCAGGCTTCCACAGGTCTGTGGTCTGCTAGAGACTCTGCTGGCGACCGCCAGGCCTCGGCCAGTCAGTCCCCAGCCAGGAACTCCCCCAGCAACTACTCAGGCCTCTGCCTGGCACCTGCAGGGCTCCTGCAGTTCCACCCCTGGCGAGTAAATCCCCTGGCGACTGTGTGGCTCTGCACCTGAACTTGCAGACCTTTCACAGGCCTGCCTTCTGCCAGGAACTCTGCCTGCAAACACCAAGCCTCTGCAGGGCAGCCCACAGCCAGAAACGCTCCTGCCAACTGCCTGGCCCTACGCTGGTGTTTGCTGGGCTTCCGCAGATCCGCCATCTGCTAGAGACTCTGCCGGCGACCACCAGGCCTCTGCAGGTCTGTCCCCAGCCAGGACCTCCTCAGCAACCACGCAGGCCTCTGCCTGGCACCCGCAGGACTCCTGCAGGCCTGCCTCTGGTGAGTAAACCCCTGGTGACTAAATCCCCTGGTGACTGTGTGGCCCTGCTCCTGGGGTAGTTAGGTCTGTAGGTCTGCTTTCTGCCAGGGACTCCACCCATGACTGCCAGTCCCCCAACCAGGGTCACTCCCTGAAACTGCACAGACCTCTGCCTGGCACCTGTGGGGCCTCCACAGGCCAGCCTTCTTCCAGGGACCCCACCGGTGACTGCCAGGCCTCTCTGCAGGCCCACCCCTGGCCAAAAACTTCCCGGACAATGGCACGACCTGAGCCCACCACTTGAAGGGCCAGACGCAACGGTGAAAAACAATCATGGGGCAGAATCAATGGAAAAACTCTGGAAATATGAATAATCAGAGTAGACCAACCCCTCCAAGTAACGACAAGCCAGACACAGCACAAGATCTCCTGCATAGGCAAATGGCTGAGATGTCTGAAATAGAATTCAGAATCTGGATTGCAAATAAGATCAGGGGAATGGAGGAAAAGATGGAATTGGAATTTCAAGCAGTAATTCAAAAGATGACCCAAAAGATGTCTCAAGAATTTAATGAATTCAAAGACAAAATGACCAAAGATTTTGACACATTGAGACAAGAAGTTGCAGCCTTTAAAGATCTGAGAAATTCAGTAGAATCCATCAGCAACAGAATGGAGCAAGCAGAAGAAAGGATTTCTGACATGGAAGACAAAGCTTTTGAACACTCTCAAACCTTCAAAGAAAGAGAAATGGAAGGCAAAAAACAGATCATTCTCTCAGAGAGCTCTTGGATAACTTGAAGAAAACCAATATTTGCCTCATAGGGATCCCCAAAAGTGATGAAGAAGCCTCACATGACACAGAATCCCTTATTCATGAGATTATGAAAGAGAACTTTCCAGACATGCCAAGAGACTCTGACATTCAGATAGCAGACAGTTTCAGAACCCCAGCACAACTTAACCTGAACAAGGCATTCCCCAGGCACATTGTAATTAAGTTCACTAAAGTAAATACGAAGGAGAAAATTTTGACAGCAACAAGATGCAAGAAATCTATAACCTACAAGGGGAAGAATGTTAGAATAACTGCAGATCTCTCTGATCAAACTTTTCAAGCGAGAAGAGAATGGTCATCGGCTTTTAATCATGTAAAACAAAATAACTTTCAACCCAGGATCTTATATCTAGCTAAACCGAGCTTCATTTATGATGGAGAAATTAAATATTTTAATGATATCCACATGTTGAAGAAATTTGCTATAACTAAACCAGCTGTCCAGGATGTTCTCAGATCTATTCTCCATAACGACCAGTGTAATCCCCCAACGCAAAGGTAAACTCATCCAGAACCTTTTTATCAAAGTCAAACTCACACAACAACAAAAGGATTAAAAATGTCCACTAGATCTTCTCAAGATTTATCATTGGTTTCAATTAACGTGAATGGTTTAAACTGTTCTCTAAAGAGGCATAGGTTGGCTGACTGGATACAAAAACTCAGGCCAGATATCTGCTGCATACAAGAATCACACCTTATCTTAAAAGAAAAATTTAGACTCAACGTGAAGGGATGGTCATCTATATTCCAGGCAAATGAAAAACAGAAAAAAGCAGGTGTTGCAATCTTATTTGCAGTTACAATAGGCTTTAAACCAACCAAAGTAAGGAAGGATAAAGATGGACATTTCATATTTGTTAAAAGTAAAACTCAATATGATGAGATTTCAATTATTAATATTTATGCACCCAACCAGAATGAGCCTCAATTTATAAGAAAAACTCTAATAGACATGAGTGACTTGATTTCCTCCAGCTACATAGTAGTTGGAAATTTTAATACTCCTTTAGCAATGTTGGATAGCGCCTCTAAGAAAAAGATAAGTAAAGACATTTTAGATTTTAACTTAACCATTCAACATCTGGACTTAACAGACATCTACAGAACATTTCATCCTAATAAAATTGAATATACATTCTTCTCATCAGCCCATGGAACATACTCCAAAATTGACCACATCTTAGGTCACAAGTCTAACCTCAGCAAATTTAAAAGAATAGAAATTATTCCTTGCATCTTCTCAGACCACCATGGAATAAAATTTGAACTCAACAATAACAGGAATCTGCAAACT
>CAUYON010102921.1:0-21469 GCA_963573935.1 Arctocebus calabarensis | reverse complement strand
GACATTAGCATATGAACAAATCACCTGATCTCACTTCCTGCATGTTCTTGACAAAGTGGGAGAAAAGTTCTAAATACGATCAAAATTGTTTTCACATAGTAAATGAGAAAATCTCATGAATGTTATGTCAATCAGGTTGATGAAAGTATCTCAGGTTTTATGTGAAACCCGCACACTGTACCTCATGATTGAATTATTGTTCACAGCTATGATTCAATAAAAGAAATGAATAAATAAAGACAGTAACACTGGGCAATACCCTTTTTGATGTCATGAGGAAGTTACTAAGGTTAAGCTAAAGGACAGTATCACTGGGCCACAACCAGTTTAGTATCAGAAGGAAGTCACGAAGGTTAAGCCTATTGAAAGTAAGTGAGAGGGACACCCAGAATGTGAGAAGGAAATCACTAATATTAAGCTAAAGACAGTAACAAAGGTCAACACACATTGTGATTTCAGGAGGAAATTGGTAACCCAGGCCAACATCTCTTGTGTTGGTAGGGGGAAGATGGTAACCCAGGAAAACACACATGATGATGTCAGGAGGGATTCATTAGGTTTAACCATAAAGATTATAACCCAGGGAAACACACATTGTGATGTCAGGAAGAAGATGGTAACCCAGAGCAACACCCATTGTGATGTGAGGAGGCAGAATGTAACCCACGGCAAAACCCATTGTGATGTCAAGAGGAAGATGGTAACTCAGGGCAACATCCAATGTGTGTTAGGAGGATGTCCTTAAGGTTAAGCTTAAAGATTTTATCCCAGGGCAACACCCATTGTGGTGTCAGGAGGAACTCACTAAGGTTAAGAGTAAAGATGGTAACCCAGGCACAAAATCTCAAGATTGCAGATGCTGGCGTGGATGTGGGGAGAAAGGAACTCTTTTCCACTGCTGGTGGGACTGCAAACTAATTAAACCTTTTTGGAAGGAAGTATGGAGAAAGCTTAAAGAACTCAACATATACCTCCTGTTTGATCCTGTAATCCCATTGCTGGGCATCTATCCAGAAGAAAAAAAAAAAAAAAAACTTTTATTATAAAGACATTTGCACGAAGCTGTTTACTGCTGCCCAATTTACAATTGCTAAAGTGTGGAAACAGCCTAAATGTCCTTCAACCCAGGAGTGGATTGGTAAGCTATGGTATATGTATAAAATGGAATATTACTCAGTCATCAAAAATAATGGAGACTTTGCTGCGTTTGTAGTAACTTGGATGGAGGTGGAACATATTATTCTCAGTGAAACATCACAGGAATGGAGAAGCATGAACCCCATGTATTCAACTTTGATTTGAGGACAATTAATGACAATGAATGACACAGTGGGGCAAGGGGGAAGGAGAGAGCAGACAGAGAAGGGGGGGCAAGGGAAAGAAAACCAAAAAAAAAAAAAAAAAAAGAAAAGAAAATACTGTCTAGCTTTCATATAAATTGGATTCAATTTTGACTATAGTATATTACTTAAATATTAATTTTGCAATTCAACTTGTCAATATGTTGTTTAAGATATTTCATCCTCATCTATAAGTGAAACATGTTTGTAATTTCTCTTTATAACAATATATTTTCTCCAATTTCAATATCAGGTGTATCCAGATCAAGTAGAATGATATTGAAATATTTCTTTTTTTATTGTTTATAAGATTTCTGGAATTGCTTGGTTTTTTTTTTGTTTTTTTGTTTTTGAGACAGACCCTCAAGCTGTCACCTTGGATAGAGTGCTGTGGCATCACAGCTCACAGCAACCTCTAATTCCTGGGCTTAAGTGAGTCTCCTGCCTCAGCCTCCCAAGTAGCTGGGACTACAGGGGCCTGCTACAACGCCTGGCCATTTTTTGGTTGCAGCCATCATTGTTTTTTAGCGGCCCGGACTGGATTCGAACCTGCCAGCTCAGGTGTACATGGCTGGCGCCTTAGTCTGTTGAGCCACAGGCGCCGAGCCTGGAATTGCTTGTTTTGTAAAATCATTGTGGTCTATGAGTTTATGACAGTTTGAACTTTATTTGATTCAATTCATTGCTTAATTACTGTTTTCCTATGAATGATTATACTGTGGTTAATATGTTAGCATAGCAGTATTCCCAGATAGTTTTTTGTTTGTTGGGACGTTGGGCTTTGGGGGGAGCAGAGTTAATACTTTGCATGAAATATCTTATAACAGTGAAATTGCTTTCTCTTTTGTCTTGTGATTTTTTTTGAGGTGAAATTTAAGTTTTTGTGTGAGTAGTACTATTGTACCTATCTTGAGTGTCTTGCTTGTACTGTATCACATCATACCTTTGTTTAATTCTTAATAAACTGTTCACTTGTTAAAAAAAAAAAAGAGCATGATCCATTTCTATCAGAGCAAGTGGGGAAACCCAACAAGGCCTGCCCAGATTCTTTTTGGGCTCTCTGAGCATGCATTCCTTCCTTCTGGGTGTGGGACAGGGCCTTCTCCATAATGAGGATCTTAAAGTCATAAAGTCAGACAAGGTAGGTCAGACAATTACTTTATGGCTAGTTTTTACATGTAATGATTTTAGGTTTTATAGCTGGTTTGGGGGTGAAGGAGTACAGAAGGGGGTTCTTTTATGACCTACCTTGGGAAGAGAATTCTAGTTTCCATGACTATTCTCAGGGAAGAATGGTGAAAGCGTGCTGGAGTTTTAAACAGCAGGTTCTTGGGTGGTCAAACAAAGAATTGAAAAACGCACTACTAATGAACACAGAGCCACAAAAACAGATTAGGATTGGCGATGGTCCCTTGTGAAAAGAGAGCTGGAAAAAAGTCTGTTTGCCACTCTCGCCAGCACCAGGGAAGTCTTTCAAGCCACACCAGGGAGTACCGTGGCCAGAGGCTGTCAATGATATACCCCTTCCCAGCAGATTGGACAGCCAAGATGATATAAAGAGTAGACACTAAGTTAGAATACTCAGAGTTTATTGAAAGACATTTTAAAAAGCTCTAAGGTTAAGACAAGGCTTAGCAGTAGAGGGGGTTGGAAAGGCTCACCAACCTCTGCTCAGATCTTTTATTTCTTAAAGCTATTTTAGTGTGGTATGCTTTCTTCATTTACATAATCCCAGCAATCCCCTCTCCATCCTTCTGTAAATCTTTCAAAGCTGAAGTTCCTGGGGAGCATCAGAGTCTCCTACTCTGGTCCTGGCTGGCACTCGAGATAAGACCCTAGAGCAAGATCAACACATGTTGTGGATTCCAATATCAGTCTCCAACACAACATCATTCACTCTCTGGAAGAGGACTCCCCCCCCTCCTTCCCAAGACCCCATCTCTCAGCCCAGACCAGCACCCTCTGCTTCTTCTGGTTCCATCTGCCTTTAGATAAATTCATTCCTATGTTAATCTGCTCTGGCACTGTGCTTTGTGGTGTTCATTTCTATCTGTTTACCTCAGGGCTTCTCCCTGCTAATGAAAGAGTCCCTCTGAATATTAGACAGGGGCTGCTTTTTTGCTTTTCAGAGACCCTCTTCAATGGGACTGAGAGGCAAGAAGACAAGGGGAAGTCAGAAAAGACCTTCATTTGGGGGTACTATTTCCATCGGAGGGAACCTTCCTTCTTTGCTCTTCATTGTTCATGTGGGGGACCTCTATTAGAGTGACACTTCTGGCTCTTCTTTCCCACTCTCCTAACTGGCAGGTGAGTTACAATAAACCAACCATGGCCAGCTCTTCTCCTATCTCTTTTCTTTGTGATCTGCAAAGACGATGAGAGAATGCATATAGTCTGATCTCTACCATGCAGTAGCAGGGACTTGCCCCAGGGTCTATGGTTTTCTAGGGCTGCCGGTTGCACTGTGGAAGGGGGTGTATTAGCAGACACACTTCCCTGACCTCAGCCACAATCTCCAGGTAACTTTAGAGTTATTATAAAATATTATAATATTTATATCTCCAGCTATCGGACTCCCAATTTCCTTATCAATTGGTTCCCAAAACAAGGAGAAAAAACTATTATTTATTAGTTTCCTAAAACTCCTACATAGTTAATCATATGTTTAATAAATAAATGGATCTCAATTCAGTGCTAGAGCTTCAGGAGGAAGAGAAAACGCCAAGCCAGGAAAACATAAGCAGCTTAAAAGAGAGCAGTTGCAAAATACAGTCTGGATATCACACGTGCAGAGTCTTGAAGGGAAGATGGACAACAGTGGTAACTTTGGTTGCTGGATATTTTCACATCTCTCCCACCTCTCCTTCTCTATGCCAGGTTACCCTCTCTCTGGGTGTTATCTGCTTATGGTGTCCCCCAAATTATCAGGCAATAGTAGCTATGTAAATAGTTGTTTAATTCATAAATAATAACAGTGGTGGCAAAAGAAAAGTAAATGGGTCGCAACTCCTAGGAGACATTATGGGGTGGCAGTGAAGATGTGGGCTAAACAGTTAAACGGCCCAGCTCAAAACCTTCTAAAGCCTTGGTTTCCTCATCTATGGAAGGAGGTTAATGAATGACTGACTTCTTAAGACTTTTGTGAGAATCAAAAGAATGAATTCGTGTAAAGAGCTTTGTTCATGCTTTTCACATGGAAAGTGCAAGAGGCCTTGTAGGTCGAACAGCAGGAGAAGAAGTCACAACTGCAGTGACTTAATCCCGACATCCATACTTAGGGAACACAGAGGTAGCGTGAAAAAAATAACTGCAAGGGAATGAAATGGTACAGATAATTGAATGATCTCGAGGTGGCTCTCTCCCCTTAGCTGGCTGGAAAATTTGTCATTTTGACCACAGAATAAATGGAGCTGTGACTTATATTTCACAATGTCACTGCTCATTTTGTATATTGCTGATATTTCTATGATATTTCTGATAGTTTCAATTTTCCCCCATCAGGAACACTTGGCTATTAAACTAGAAGGACCCAGGACTACCATCTTCAAAATGTATCCTTCCTTCTGACGCAGTCTCTGGTCAGACATATGCACATCTTTGGAAGTTGAGGCCAAATATCATTAAATATTAAATTTTAATTCTTACTCATTTCCAATATCTATTTGCAAAGATAAAATAACCTGGGAAACTGACATATTTTTTCTTTCTCTTATCTTTCACATTCCACAATAATTACCTAATGAACTCAGCTTCTCACTCATGAAATATCACAGTCAGAGTTCTGTCACTCTTAAACTCAAAATGAACAGTGCTCAGTTTTTAATCTATCCCATAATAAACATGTCTAAACAGTTTTAGATTTTTCTGGACAGAAAATTACCATTTCCTTTCCCTTTATTTGAGTTGGTAGCATGAAGCTTGCAAAGCTATCACCCACACTTAAAAATGTTGCATCCTGCTATCTATAACATGTGTCCTTAGTTGTAAACACCTGTTTTCTTAACCCCCCCCTACATATCCCCTAGGCAACCTATAAAGGAAAAGCTTAACAGATTTAGTAAAATAAAAACTTGCTTCCAAATTTACATGATATCTTCCCACACACCTAAGGAAAAAAGTAATAGAGATTTTTATACAGGATATGCTAAAGCTGGCATCTTAACCAAATATTTCCCCATCTACATTCTAAAAAGGAGACGAAAATGCCAAATTGCAAGTATATATATACATGTATTAAACTTTTTTTTTTTTTTTTTGCAGTTTTTGGCCAGGGCTGGGTTTGAACCCACCACCTCCGGCATATGGGGCTGGCGCCCTACTCCTTTGAGCCACAGGTGCCACCCCATGTATTAAACATTTTAAACTCTCTTGAAAGATCAACCAAAGTAGGCAATCACATTACATTAACATACTTTATGTATAATAAAGTTACTTAAAAACAGATAGTAAAAACTACTTCCCATAAGGAATTACTCTCCTCTGCTCATTTGCCAAGTTTGGAAGGACTTCTATCCTGACCAATTTTCTCTTGCTATCTGTCAATATGCACATACAATAACAAATTTTCAGGCCATTTCTTCATAAATAAGCTATCACATGTGTTATTAGAGTAAATTTTTCTTGCAATTTCAGTGTAGTTTCTTATTACACATCTATCATTTGCCGTGAAGACTCCATCAGAGTGGTCAGGGCTGTTACTGACTGAAATTTCTCACCACACACTGAAAATATAAAGTCGTAATGAACTTTACTAATGATTCTCCTACAACCTAAAAACTGAAAGGTTGTGTATATTTTATTTTCCCCAACCTGTTCTACTAAAAATAAATCAAAGCCATATTCCCCATCTGCAGTTGAATTACCCTCTGGAGACCAGCCATTTAGAGGTGGAGGCTGTGGTTTAGCGGCCTTCAGGAAAATCTAACCTCTTCATATTTGCATTGCTTCTTTATAACAAGAATTCAGAAGGACTAGCCCTTCCCACACCCCTCCCCTCCAAAAAGGTCACAAGTCTATCATTAGCAGCTTGAATGAGGAATGGTAATGTGGACTTTTCAGGATAAAAGTTAAAGGAATTGAAAACAAATAATATATTGACATTTGAAGTATTCATTTTTAAAATAGAGGGCACCAGGGCGTGTCATGAGCACCTAATTATTGGGCTTTCATCCATTTACAAAATCTTTGGGTTAGCCTAAAGGTCCTGCTGCCCAGCTACCACTTGATGTCTTAAAATTTCCTTCCTGCCTGGTACAGTCTGCTCTAAATTCTAGTAAATTATTTCTACAGTCAGTGAAGAGCCACGTCTGTAATTTACACTGAGTCTTCAGCTATGTGCAGGCTCTAGCCACTTTTATTTTATTTGAACCATGGAAAACATAGCTTTCAAAATTTTATAATTTCCACTTTTCATGCCTTCTTTATCCATTAGGCATTAATTTAGTGTATTTTTTTCTCAATGTCTTTATCCATTAGGCCTTAATTTAGTGGGTTTTTTTCCTCAATGTCTTTAGCGTAATCTTTTGAAATGTAATTAAGCCAAATAAGCATTTGTTTTACTTCCTTGGCTGTTAGCGAACCAATTAAAATAAATTAAAATATGTACGACTCAGATCTTCACTAATACCTTTTCTAGAGTAAATAGATTTTCACTGTCCTCATGAAAAGAGAATATTTCAATAATGTTTACATCAAATGGGGTGGCATTCCAGTGACAAATAATTACCATGAAATTCCTTGCAATAATGATTACCAATTTAGGGCAGTGCCTGTGGCTCAAAGGAGTAGGGCGCTGGCCCCATATGCTGGAGGTGGCGGGTTCAAACCCAGCCCCGGCCAAAAACCACAAAAAAAAAAAAAAGATTACCAATTTAGTAATCATTTGCCAAGTCTGGAAGGACTTCTATCCTGATCAATTTTCTCTTGCTATCTGTCAATATGCACATACAATGACAAATTTTCAGGGCATTTCCTCACTAATACTAAACAGTATTATCTTGGACTCACCTCCTTTTTTGCCTTCTATTATCTTTCATTGTCTGTCCTCTCTCTTTATGATTCTCCATTTACCTCCAGGCATAAACAATTGATTAGTGTGATTGAACTTAAACACAAACTTTCATTGCCAGGGGGTGAGATGGTAATAATTCTAAACTTAGAGAGGTTACACTTCAAATTTGCCTGATTAACCTAGAACCTCAAGCGCACCAATTATTTATGCCTCAGAAGCTAAAAGAATCAGATTTTTCACTGAGTTGATAAATGCTTATTTTGGCCCTATTCCAATCCAGACGCTGTGCTAGACATGTTAGGTTACAAAGAAAAATTAAATGTAGTATCCAACTTCAAAGAACAGGAATAACTCACATATGTACTAAGGAAACTGCTAGCAGGTAGTTCTGGAACACAGAGCCGTTCCCAGCCAGGAGTGATGAGAGGACGTCAGTTCCACTAGGACTGAACTTGAAAGGACCAACTTAAGTCCACAAGGAAAAGTGAGGGAGAAGTACAATAATTGTGGTTCTCTTTTAGAGCCGGAAATGATATTACGTATATGTTTCAACCAAACCTTACAATTTTACAGATGAGGAATTTAACATTTGGGGGGACATTTTGTCATTAATCTTTACAATGCCTTTAGAGGCTTCAGGGGCAAATGTGATGTTAATTTTTACAGACAAGCACATTGGGGCATGCATATATGAAGCAATTCGCCTAAAAGCCCTCACAAAAACATGCTATGAGCAGCGAGTAAATATCTCAGGTCAAGTGACTCTCACCCTACTGTTTTTATGCTAAAACAAATAGCATTATTTGTATTAAACAAAGAAGCGTTTGATTAAGAATTTGGAGCCCTGACGCTACATGCTCTGTGACTTTGAAAAGGCTCTTTTGTATCCTAATCTTAAAATAAAACAGTGACACAACACATCCTGAAGTTCTAGTATCATGTTATCAAATTGCACCAGCTCACAACGCTATTATTAAAATATCCATTGCATGAGTATAGTAACGATTCTAGAATTTGTTCAAAAATATTTCAGATTATATGTCCTTTTCCTTGTTCTTTGTCTCCAAATTTTGGTTTTTTTTTTTTTTTAGAGACACAGTCTCACTTTGTCGCCCTCCATAGAGTGCTGTAGCATCACAGCTCACAGCAATCTCCAGATCCTGGGCTTAGGCGATTCTCTTGCCTCAGCCTCCTGTGTCTCTAAAATTTTTAACTTCATACTTTTTTCTTTCTCTTTTTTTTTCCCAAAATCCAAACTAAATTCTCTGAGCTATGATTAAGCATTTAGTAGATTCCCATCAAATTTATCCCATAATAGAAAAGCACTCTGAACACACTTATAGCTACAGAACTTAAAAGCACTAAAACCACAGTATTTATAATATTTCAAACTTGAAGTCATAACAATCCCCTCTTAGAGGGAAGTAAAAGCAACCCAGAAGTGAAAGAAAGTGGTGAAATATTAATATGACGGAGATTTTAAGTTATGGAGCTGAAAATTCACTGAAATAATTTTTTCTTCTCTCTTTGTAGGAAAGTCATATTGAAGGCTCTATTAAGATAGGTTACCTCCACCAGACCTAATTCTATGCATTTTTTTTAAATTTTAAAACTTTTTATTTGCATATTTTCCAAAAATTTTCCAGCAATTAAATTCATTTGAACAAAAAAGGGGGGGGCACTCTGTTTAAACTGCATTTTACAACCCACAAGTAACCTTAGGAGGTTGAATCAAGTTTAAATGACTGCTGCCTCTTTCCCATCAAAGTATCAAGAACTTCACTAAATTTTTTGTCACCCCCTTCTTTTCCTGTTTATTCAATAAATATCCATTCGGTCCCTATGTTCAAAACCCAGTGGGAAAAGCAATGTATGACATGCTCCCTTGTCTTTGAAGAATAGACAAAGTATTTGAAGGAGCAGGGTACACTTCAATGAGGTAGTGACTTAATTAAGCAGTAGTACATAAGAAAATTGAAATGGAACATGAGAGAAGCCAAGTGGCATCTCTGAGAAAATGGTGGTGAATGTGTTCTGAATCAATCAGATAACATTCCAGAGAGGAGATGGTTTTTAACTGATTCCAGAAGACAAATGACATTTGGATAAAGCAGTTGGAGAAAGAAAATATCTTCCGGGTGGAGAATACTATAGTATAATCAAAGGTTCAGCGATAAGGATAACTGAATTCCTACTACTCTATTTCTGTCCCGATGAAATACTCCTTCTCCAAAGCTTAACAAAAACCTCCCCACTGTCCAGCTCCCAGCAAGAGGAGTCAAACCTCTGAACTTCCCCAGTTAGCTTTATCTACACATTGTTAAAAGAAAGCTCTCTGTAATGGCCAACTTTTATACCAACTTAGGGGCGCCCAAAGCATTAGTTCGGGGTGTTACCACAGGTGGACTTGGTAACATAGATTGTCCTCTCTGATATGTGTCATCCAACCTGTTTGTGGTGTGAACAGGACAGCTGGAGGAAGGGGAGGGTCCCCCCTGTGCTCTCTGCCCGCCTGCTGGGATAACTCATCTCATCTCTCAGGCCTTCAGACTGTGGCTGAATAATGCTACTGGTTTTCCTGAGATTCTCTACTCGCGCGCACACACACACACACAGCCTACTGGTTCTGTTTCTCTGGAGACGCTGACTAATACCCCTCTAGAACTGACGATGAGACTTCACATGAAGTCTCACGAGCATATGCAAGGCCTTTACTTCTACCGTTATGGTCTAAGAGTGGGTTGAACATCAGGACAACCAATCTTCCCTTCTCCTAAATTCCCTCTTAAATCTTTCCACTACCCCTTGAAGTTACTGACATACTAAACACATTCTTGGCTGAGCGCTTTGCCACTTCCAAGTGTTAACAGTGGAAGGGAGGCTTAACATGACTAGCTCCATTTTGCTCCTGACCCCCTGCAGTAATATCCTTTAAGTTAAAAGCTTCTGCTTAGCTCTGCATGTAGGCCAGCTAATTACAGGAAGAATTTAGTTTGTAGTTCAACTCGAGAAGAAAAATGACCACCATCCCTTTCCTAAAATTAACTATCCCAGGGAGATAAGGAAAGTATGCCCACAAGTAGCAGGGCCGTATCAGAGACTTACAAGAACATCAAGACTTGATCCACTGGTCCAAGTTAACTAGCCAACAGCAAGTTATCCAGATGTCTGCAGATAACTAGCCATCCAGACGTCTGCGGTTCTCAGTTAGCTCTTCAACACCTCCTGCTGCCTTCCTTTAACATAAGAAGTCTAAAGTTCATGCTAAATTAAGATAACTCTGTAGTACATTAGTTTGCTGTCTTCTTGGTTTGCTGGCTCCATATTGAAGTTACTTTTCTTGCCCCAACACTTGCCTCTCTACTTGTTGGCTGTCATGCAGGAAGTGGCACAAACTTGGACTCAGGGACACAACCTCAACTGAAGCATCACCCAACCAGCACTACTGCTCTTCCCTAGGTAGCTCTCTCTTCTCCCACTCTCACCAATTCAGATTCAGAGTGCTGTAGACACCTTGATCACTTTTGTTACTTCTAGATCTTATTCCTCTCCCATCACTTACATTTAGATTGTTTTTAAACCTAAATCATCATCTTAAGTCTTTTTTTCTTTTTTTTTTAATAATTTTATTAAATCATAATTGTGTACATTGGTGCAATCATGGGTCACAATGTGCTGACTTCATATACAATCTGAAATATTTTGGTTGTACTGTTAAAGGTAGCCTTCATGGCATTTTCTTAATCACTATATGATGACATTGATATTCTACATTTAATAAGTTTCACCAGTACCCTGCTAAGATGCACCATAGGTGTGATCCCACCAATTGCCCTCTCTCCACCCATTCTCCCCCCTCCCCTCCCCTCCCTTTCCCTTAGGTATATATCCAGAAGACCACAAATCAAATCATAATAAAGATATTTCTACCAGAATGTTTATTGCAGCCCAATTCATAATTGCTAAGTCATGGAAGAAGCCCAAATGCCCATCGACCCACGAATGGATTAATAAATTGTGGTACATCTGTACCATGTAATACTATGCAGCTTTAAAGAAAGATGGAGACTTTACCTCTTTCACGTTTACATGGATGGAGCTGGAACACATTCTTCTTAGCAAAGTATCTCAAGAATGGAAGAAAAAGTATCCAACGTACTCAGCCCTACTATGAAGCTAATTTACAGCTTTCATATGAAGGCTATAACCCAATTATAGCACAAGAAGATGGGGAAAAGGGGCAATGGAGGGGAGAGGGGGAGAATGGAAGGAGAGGGGGTAATTGGTGGGATCACACCTATGGTGCATCTTTGAAGGGTATAGGTGAAACTTACTAAATGCAGAATACAAATGTTTCATACAATAACCAAGAAAATCCCATGAAGGTTATGTCAAACAGCTGGATGAAAATATTTCAGATTGTATATGAAGCCAGCACATTGTACCCCATGATTGCAATAATGTACACAGGTATGATTTAATAAAAAAAAAAAAAACTGGCGATACAAAAGGAATTTAAAAGACTGATAAGAAGCTCTAAATAATGGAAAACTTGTATTAAAAGGCTGAGTAGTAAATAATTACGATTTATAATATGTGAACCTCGGCGTCTTACAGTGTTCTAAATGGATGTTTAAATAGCTACTACGTTCATTCAGGTTCTAGAGGTAAGATCCTAAAAGACCAAGGTAAGGGCCTGTCAGAGCAGAGGAGATGGAGGAACTCTCCTCTGCCCGGGCAGAACCATCCCGGAGAGGAGGGAGAGCGCCTGCCGCGCTCCGCGGGTCCGCTGCGCCTGGGGGGACGGTCCGCGCGGAGTCGTGTGTGGCTTCGAGAAACCGTGGTCCCTGGAGTCCGGGTTTCTGAGAGCTAAACTTTCGCGCTACCCTCGGGCCAGACGCCCCCCAAGAATGGCAACAGGGCCAAAGCATAGAACGAGCGCCGAGGGGAGGGGAGCCCCGAGAAAGAGGGGAGTCCGGGGGAGGCGAAGGAAACCCCCGGGAAAAACAGCCCCCGCACTGCCGGGAGGGCCGAGCTCCCCGCGCGCTTCTCCAGAACGTACCTCGCAGTACTCCCTGGGGCCGAGGAGCCGCGCCCAGGGCGTCCGAAGGGTCGTCACCGTCCCCCAGCGCGGAGCCCCGGGGCAGCGGCACAGCCTGGGCCCAACTCCGCGGCTCCGGCAGCCGAGGGGCGCGGCTTTCCCGCATCCCTTCCCAGGCGGCCTCGGGGCCGGAGGGGAGGGCCCGACAGTCGTTCTCGCGACGCGCGCGGAGTCGGGCCCGCAGCCCCTTTAAGAGGGCGGAGACCAGGCGGCGCTGTGCACGCCTGGAATTGGAGTTCAGTGCCAGACCTGGCACGCGTCTAGGGTCCAAGACGTGCCCCGGGCGGGTGTGTGGCCCGGGAACCGCAGGCCAACGTAGACTTCAGAAGTAGCGAGCTCGGCCCCCTCAGAGGGGGCTGGACGCAGGGCCCCGGCGGGGGTGGTGGGAGGTGCAGTGCACGTCGGGAGCTGAAGAGGGAGGATGCGCGAGGTCCAAGGCGGGCCCCAGGTGGCGCAGTGCACGCCGGGAGCTGGAGTCCCGCACCCGTGTCCGGCGCCCCCGGCGCCTGTCCGGTCTACCCGAGGCCGCGGCCGCCCGCGCCTGCGCACAAGTCTGAGGCCGGCGACCGCGGAAGGCGCGGGGAGAATGGTAGGTGGTCCCTTGTTGCCTTCTGCCAGTCCGGGGTCACGGACTCCGCAGCGGGGCGGTGTATGGGACGTGGAGGACTTGCGACCACTGCAGGGAGGTGGTGGACGGGCAGGTCACGCCGAGGCCGGCGGGACCTCAGCAGCGCAGGTTCCCATCCTAAAGGTCACGGGCGCGCGCAGACCGGAGGCCGAGGGACGCGCTCTCGGCCAGCGCGGGGAGCCGGGACGCCAGGGAGACTGGGAGGCTGCCGGAGGGACCGGGCAGGGACCGCCGTGAGCTGGAACCGAAGCCGGTCTGTAGAAATGAGCGATCGCGGGCTTTGACAGGACTGCTCGGAACCGGAAGTAGAGCCAGAGGTTGTCGCGTCCCGGGCCGGGGCGTCGGTGCAGGTGGTGGCGCTGACCTGAGCAGAGGTGGCGGAGGAAGTGCAGATGTGGGAAGGCGACCCCGCGGGGTGGTGGGGACACAAGTCGAGGTAAGACGTGGAGCTCGGGCGGAGGTCTGCAAGCGCACGTCAGTTACCTTGCCCTGCGGTGGGCTCCGGGTCACAGGCACTGAGACGTTTGTGGGTGGTAGGCAGGGCGCGGATGGCGGACGAGGCGTACTCTTCTTGTCACGGTTCGGATAAGCGCTAAGGTGAGACACAGGTTCCAGGAGCCTGTTTGATGGGGGTGTCGGGTGCGGAGGTCGTGGAGATTTAGCCGAGTTACATGCGTGAGCTGAACGCTCAAGAGTGAGTGGGAATTAGCCGGAGACAAAGCTGAGAACAGAGCGCGCCAGGAGCCCCCGGCGGCAGGGGCCGGTGTTTCCGTAGCGCCATGGTCTGCCTGCCTAAAGCACGGAGAAGCCTTCTTGACAAGACCGACTCAGTAAGAAGCTGGGGAGGAGACTACAACCAAATTGCGCTGTCTTCTCCAACGGAATTTTGTCTTTGTCCTAATGGTAATGGGGCACTGTTGAAAGGTTTCAAGGGAAGCAAGACTAGTCCGGGAAGAACAGCTAGGGGGAGGGGAGGGCCGCTCAGAGAAATGAGACTAGAAGATGGAGTGGAAATGGAGAGGATGGTATTTAAGGAGCAGGGCTCAGTCGTCAGTGCTGATAAGAGAACAGCTGAAGACTGGCCTCATCACCTAGAGGGGTCTGGTAACTTCGTGGGACCGTTTAATTGTGGAAGTGAGTTAGGATGCACACACCTGAGCAGGTAGGCATCAGTCTCTCTAGCACTTAGGAGGAAAGAGGCAGTTTGGACTGAAACCTGGGAAAACCTGTACGTTTTGTTATACCCGAGGGTATTTTCTTTTTTTTTTTAATTTATTTTTTTAACATGTATTTTATTATTCTTCATTACATTATTCCCCCCCACCCCACAGTGGTAAGACAGAATCCATTCACAGAAAAGAATGCAGAAAACACCAAAGCTCCTGGTAGAGGGAGAGAATTCTAGTGGGGAGAGAGAAGCTCTCTCCATTTCTCTCCCAGTCTTTCCCCATCTCCTCCTTTAGGCCTTTAGTCTCAGGGTGTATATATAGGTGTATGGGTTCCTTGGCCAGGAAACAAATGAATACAGTCCCTTCTGCCAGGGGCAAGGTGAATGAATGTATCAATGAATGGATACAGTCCATTCATGGAATTGAGGCCTAGGAAATTCACAAGAAATTGAGCTAGGCATAGGAGATGAGGGTTCCACATTTAGTCCTAAGTGTGAAGTGAAGGAGACACCAAGGCACAGGTGTCTCCTCAGCAGTTGTCCAGGCTTTTTGGCAATTGGAGCCTCTGGTGGAGGTTGGAGGTCCCCCTCCTTCCCTGTCATCCAGCCTGCTGGCTCTTCAGCTGGCTGCCACACCACTGACACTGCCAAGGAGGAGGTGAAAGGTCCGCCAGCCCTGCTGAGCTGGCTAGGGTGCCAATTGTCCTGCATCAATTCTCCCTCTCTGAGTAGAAACTCCAACTGCTGTTAGGGAAAAGGGGTGAAGACTCGATCTAACTGCTTCCTGCTGAATTGGGCAATGATAGAAGGGGGCAGTGGGGTTTCTCCAGAGGAGAGTGAAACAGGGGTTCATGGACTGGAGCCATCTTTATTGCGTGTGGCTTGATGACATTTCGTGCCCAGCCACAAGGAAGCTGTTACTCGTCCGCCATCGTGCTTCACCTGAACAAATAATCTTTAAAATATATTTGTCTCCTACTATACCTGGACACCATTGTACCTCCCTTTCTAATACAAGAAATAATAATGGGAATACATACTATAAAAGCTTGACATCAAATTAGAAATTGAAAGATCATGTGGGTAAGTTTCCCATTTGTAATGAGTAAATACTTCTGAACCAATATTTATTCTTTTGCATTAACATACAGACTAAGTAGCTTTTATAAGTAAAATATGTAACAATGTCATTTATGTTTAACATTGTTAATGCCACCATACATGCTCCAGACTTCTCAAGATTGTTGGTTTAAAAAACATCACCTTGTCTCAAAATTTCACAGGCTCATTTTTTTGTCTGTTTTACTGTCTGCTGATGAATGCCTAATACCCAAATGAAGAGTTCACATGGTGTGCCTATGAATATTTATTGAATAAATGGTAGCATAAGCTTTTATCCTTCCACAAAGTCTCTGTGGTGCAAGCCAAATGTACCTAGAAATTCCCACATATATAAAATGAATCTGCCACTATCAATGACATTTCTTGGTCAAGTATTATTACTGTTTCCTTTCTTTCCACCTCACTCAGCATTTGTTCTTAGGAATCCACACAGACATACATGCCAGAGCTTTCATGTTGCCGGACATATGCTGTGTTCTCTATAGTTCAAGAAAGAAAAGAGAAAGTTTTTCTTCCCATTCAATAATATATATTGTTACTCATAGGCACCGGAAAAAATGTTTAGATCTATGTCACACTAACTTTTATGAGTTCAATTTCTTCACTTAAATTTAAAATTGTGCTCTCTAAATCCTCAGTTTTTGATTATGCAGTCAAAATAAGCAGAGGATTATTCTCCGTCCTCTTCTGCCTTCTCTTCTCTTTTCTATCTTACTATTTCAGACAAAACTGTCCTTCCATGAAGATTATTTCTCTTGCCCACATGCAAATTAACCCTTGCTTCAGGGACCCTATTTTCTCATATTCAGTCACATCTGAATCTTTGTTTAGCTTAGCTGCAACATCACTTTAATAATAACTTACATTCCAAAACAATACTTTCTCTTTTGATATGGGAAAAAAATAGTCACCTTTGTTTTGAGCAAGTAAAAACATTTATTTCAACTATGCATTGGTTAAATAAAATCTTTCCGGAAACATTTTCTGAGTCTCCTAAAAAATGACACAATTTATTCTCCTGATATAAATCCATATTTTTGTAATTTTTAAGGCCTGATAAGGAATGCTGGTCATCAAGACACATAACACAATCATTTAAGCTTTCTCTCCTGTTTTAATGGAAATCTTATACCTTCTTTTAAAAAATTCCATAAATCCATGTTTTCTGTTTGAGTCTGAATGATTGACTCCATGTGGCCCTCATTTTATTTTCCTTCAAGGATTATATTATTTATTTTCTATAGATTAAAAAAAATGATAATCCTTTCTTCCTATTTGCAGTTTCTTTCACTCTTCCAAATCTATGTAAATGATGATAAATATAATCAGCATCATCACCTAAACACAGGTGATTGTGGGGAAGAAAGGCATGAGGCCTAAGAAATAAAAGTTTAGCCTGTATTTGACACAAGTGTCAAGATGAACCAAGAGTTGCCTTTGCGACAGATAATTAGGGAAAACTGTCAAGCCTGCAGCTTAATCCTGTGTACATCTGCTCAAAGTCAACTCTGAAAACTGTGGGATCTAGGAAGACAATCTTTTGTAATTAGCCAAGGCCACTATAATCCATAAAAACATCTGATCAAATTGATTTCCAGTCCATCAAGTGGTATCTGTCAACAGCAACCTTACAGGCCCCCAAGGAGCTTCCTCATGTGACTTCCTCATGTAAACCTCTAAGGTCATTTAAAGGTCCCTTTGCCTTGTAAATATAAAATCATTTTCAGTTTTTGACAGGCTGCCTTTTGATGTAGGGTGGTAGGGAAGAGGGGTTGTAAGAAAAAAAAGCAATGTTGGAAGCATTCACAAACCATTCACATCTGGGAGGAAGAAATCCACTAAGTGTTTTCTGTAAGATTGATGGTCTGCAAAGGAGTAGCCTGAAATGTGCATAGTTTTTAAAAAGTGAGAATTGTGCCATGCTTCTGAAGTTGCCTTCTTGATTCTCTTCTCATGGTATGTGTTCCTAAGTAGCCCACCCGTGCCTGTCTCACAACTAGGATGTGCTCCCTGAACCATCTTTGTTCCATTCTCAAGACTCTAAACTCTGGACAGTCTCAAAAACAGGTGTTAAAACAATCTTCCTCAATCTCAATTTTTAAAAATGGGTGGGTCATGTCACTTATCCTTTTCTCTGCCTGGTGTAATATGTAATTCCTTTGAGACTTCCTTACCCTAACTTTCCCCATGGCCACTGATAGTGCCTCACTTAGGTAAAATTCTCATTCATTTCAAAATTCCAGCCTGCAATCAATTTAAAATCCCCCTCATTTCCACTGCATTTCTAACAAGGGGTAGTTTTACCCCTTGGCATGTATGTACTTCTTTTTCTTCTTATTATTATTATTAAATCATAGCTGCATACATTAGTGCAATCAAGGGGTACAATGTGCTGGTTTCATATACAATGTGAAATATTTTCATCAAACTGTTTAACATAGCCTTCATTTTCTTTGTTATTGTATGAAGACATTTATATTTTTGCCTGTATGTGCTTTTTGAAGTGGTCTAACTGACAGTTTGCTTTACTGCATTTTCTTTGTCTCAGATTGTCCATAGCCACTCTGTATTGGCTGTCATTCCTTCCCGAAACTCTGCTCTTACCCTCTGTGCTAAGGCATTGTTCTGCTTTTTTTACTTTCTCTTTTCTGAGAGATCACATTGTAAGACCATCCCCTAAGGGAAGAAGAGTCCCACAAAATTTCTAGCCCTTAATTTTATATTTTTCTCTCTGCATCACCCCTGCAACTCCTGCCTTGTCTAAGTCGATGACTCATTTTTGAGAGTCCAGCAGCTTGAACTTGTATTTCATCTGTTCAATTGCCTAAAGGCATCTCCACTTAAAAGACCTTGTATTTCTGCAAATCCCAACATACTCAAAAGTGAATTAATCTCCTACCCACAATTGGATTCTTTTTTTTTTTTTTTTTGAGACAGAGCCTCAAGCCTGGGTAGAGTGCTGTGGCATCCCAGCTCACAGCAACCTCCAATTCCTGGGCTCAGGCGAGTTCTCTTGCCTCCACCCCCCCCAAGTAGCTGAAACTATAGGTGCCCGCCACAAAGTCCGGCCATTTTTTGGTTGCAGCTGTCATGTTGTTTGGCGGGCCCTGGGGTTGGATTCGAACCCACCAGCTCAGGTGTACGTGGCTGGTGCCTTAGCCCATTGAGCCACAGTCACCGAGCCCACAATTGGATTCTTTATCAAATTACTTTTTTTTTTTTTTTTCAGTAAGGCAATTGTCCCTGGATAGTTTCCTTTCATTATCTATATTCAATTTGTTACCAAAGTGTTTCATTTCTTCCCTCAAATTTTGCCATATAATTATTAATAGAACTCTTTTTCTTTTTACTATCAACATTATCTTCCTCCTCAAATTAAGAACAATTGTATTAGATTGTCTTATTAAAGTATAATTCACGTATCACAAAATAGTAGTACAACTATCATCACTATCTAGAAACACTACTGTAGAATATTTTCATCACCCCCCCCAAAGAAACCCTATGCTTATTCGTAGTAACTCCCCATTCTGTTCCCCACTCTCATCCTTTAGCCTCTCATAACCACTACTCTGCTCTGTCTCTACAGCTTGGCTATTCTACTACAAATGGAATCATATGGTATGTGGCCTTTCGTGTTTGCTTTCTTCCAGCTAGCATAATGTTGTCAAGTTATATCCATGTTGCATGTATCAGTACTTCATTTCTTTTTATTGCTGAATAATATTCCACTGTGTGGATATACCACAATTTGTGTATTCATGCATTAGCTGATGGACATTTAAGTTATTAGCACTGCTTGGCCAGTCTAAAACAATAGATTAATTTTTGTGACAAGTAAGATGAAATGAAGAGGTATGAAAGTGTGAAAGTGGAGATAGAACTGTGTAGACTTGGCATCTATATTTGGGAATGGAATCAAGTGGAGTTGTTGTCGATAGATAGGATGAGTAGAATGAAGGCAAGAAAGTGATCAAAGATGAATATGTAAACTTACTGGTTCTATAGTTCTCTTCCTCTGGGGGTGAAAGACACCCAATGACATAGAGAAAACTGTGTTAATAGAAGGATAACTGGACTCTAAGCACCCGCACCTTAATGAGAGGATGCTTGTTTTATACCTTTTCCTTCAAAGAGATCATCTAGGCAATGAATTTAAATCCAAAACTTTTTTTTTTGAATCTGACAAAAGTTTAATAACCAAGATCTATACAGAGCTTCAATTAATCTAAAAGAAAAAAAGCAACAATCCCAAACATCAATGCGGAGAGAGATGAATAGAATCTTCTCTAAAAATGACGGACAAATGGCCAGTAAACACTTGAAAAAATGCTTATCATCCTTAATTATTAGAGAAGGATGTGCTATTTTTAAGATTTTTACTTTATTTTATTTATTTAATTATTTTACATGATTTCCAAATTATTTTGATAACTATTAGCTGTACATATTCTCAGAGTACATGTGATAATTTGATAACATTTGTAAAGTCAAATCAGGGTAATTGAGACGGCCATCACCTTGAATATTTATTTTTTCTTTACTATAGGAGCATTCAAATTATTCCTGAGTATATATTATTAATACACTGAACTATTCTCAGATAAATCAAAGAAGTCTTGGCAAAACACATATGATGACTGCAGTATGAAATTAATAATTTTAAATTAAAATATTTGACCAATAGTAAATTGAAGCAACATTAAGTAAAGATGATTTTATTTTTTCACTCTTTGTGCTTATGAGAAAAAGCAAAAGGTAACAATTTTACATTTCCTGCATTGCTTTTGGTGTATAATACAACTGGATTATGAGTGGAGACATGACAATGACCAATTAATGCTTAAGACTCTATGTGCAGGCACTCACACACATAAAAGTACATAGTAAATCATCTCAAATACTTTTTACTACTCCTATCAGCAATAATTTTTTTCTATTCTATCTGCTTCTATTATTTCTACTCCATTGACTTCTTTCTGTTATTGTCTATAAAAGTAAAAAACAGCACCCCTTTCTTACTTTCTCTGGGACATTATAGTGCTGCCATCTTTTTTAATTTCTCAAAATTAAAAGCTAGTTTTTATGGGTGGCACCTGTGGCTCAAGGAGTAGGGCGCTAGCCCCATATACCAGGGGTGGCGGGTTCAAGCCCGGCCCTAGCCAAAACTGCAAAAAAAAAAAAAAAAGCTAGTTTTTATTATTAATTTTAATTTTCTTTGAAACACACGCAAGCCTTGGTCACAATTTTTTAATCCTTCTTCACAATTTATCTTGGATGCTCCATCTATGAAACTGCATAGACCAGGCCATCTTCATCTCTCATCATTCACCAGTCAATAATGGAGAACTTTGCTGTTATTTTCCCATCATGGCAGCTTCCTGTGCATATCTATATGTGATCTTTCTCATGCACAATGTATGTCAAGCAGACCATTCCCAAGACTGAGAATTTGTAATTTTAAAGCATTTGTTCTAATAGGCCAAATATATACATCTCAGTCTAGCTCTTTAGGAATTCTTCTTCTTAAATTCTCAACTTTTATTGCTTTCATAAGGCAATCTGCTGGTTGTTGATCAAATAAAACATGATAAGCCAGCTTTCTACCTCTAAATTCTTGTATTCCTGTTCAGTGGAAATATTTATCTAATACTTTGCTTTCCGAATTTCTTCATAAATCTATGTTAACCTTTAGGTCAATATTTATGTGTTTAAGTGTTTTCCCTAGTTAGGTTTTTCATGCCGCTGATTTTTTTCAAAGCTAGTTCAAGAAAAATCAAGCGTCTAAATTTGTCATGACTTAACAATTACTAACTGATAATGTATGCAGAAATAAGAAATACTGGCCTCAAAGAATCCTCCTCTTTAAAAACATGGTTCAGCACATAAGATTTCAGAAGAAACATCAAAGAGATGAGAGAAAGCACAGGAAGTACATTCCACCCAGACTGTAGAGCTGGAAGAAGCTTCTTGAAGGGGTGGGTGAGAACATGGTGAAATTAGCAGGTGTAGGTCCTGTGGACAGGGCAGGTATAATGCAAAAAGCTCTGTGTGTGATTTTTTTTTTTTTTTTTTTTTGTAGAGACAGAGTCTCAGTTTA
>CAUYON010102919.1:0-19710 GCA_963573935.1 Arctocebus calabarensis | reverse complement strand
AAGCTGTCACCCTGGATAGAGTGCCGTGGCATCACAGCTCACAGCAACCTCCAATTCCTGGGCTCAAGCGAGTCTCTTGCCTCTGCCTCCCAAGTAGCTGGGACTACAGGCGCCCGCCACAACGCCCGGCCATTTTTTGGTGGCAGCCGTCATTGTTGCTTGGTGGGCTCCGGCTGGATTCAAACCCGCCAGCTCAGGTGTACGTGGCTGGCGCCTTAGCCCGTTGAGCCACAGGCATTGAGCTCCTGATAAAGGATTTCTATAAAAAAAACTTGTGGCTTTAAAAAAACAAACAAACAAACAAACTTGTGGCTAACACCATATCTAGTGACATTAAGGCTTAATGCTTTCTGGAGATCAGAACAAGCAAGGAGGTCCTTCCCTCTTGCCTCTTCCATTCAACATGGCAACACCATACTCATAGCAGCCATCATACCATCACCACAGCAGCTTCACCCAGTGTGATTAGGAGAGAAAAAAAAAAACAACAACAAATAACAAGAAAGAAAAACAGAAAACCTGCCCATAATCCTACCACCAGTGGTAAATATTTTAGTATGTCCTTCACGGATTTTACATTAATAAATTATATACTTGTTTATGACACATTTTTTTGCTCAACCTGACATCAAAGATTCTTATAACATTATTTTATTTAACATCTGCAATAGCACTGTGTTATATGGCTACAGCCCAATCTGTCCAACCAGCCCTTTCTATCTACCTGGAACACACACTTCATTAAGACCTTCCAGTCGACACCACTGTCATGCTCTCTCATGCCATCCTCACCCTGTTGGGTACCATGCTCAATGCCTCCTACATTTTCCACAAATTCCACTGCTACCTTCTTATGTTAAAAAAGATTATCCTGGCTTGGCTCCTGTAGCTCAACGGGCTAAGGCGCCAGCCACGTACACCTGAGCTGGTGGGTTCGAATCCAGCCCGGGGGCCCTCCAAACAACAATGACGGCTGCAACCAAAAAAAAAAAATGGCCGGGTGTTGTGGCGGGCACCTGTAGTCATAGCTACTTGGGAGGCAGAGGCAGGAGACTCGCTTGAGCCCAGGAATTGGAGGTTGCTGTGAGCTGTGATGCCACAGCACTCTATCCAGGGTGACAGCTTGAGGCTCTGTCTCAAAAAAAAAAAAAAAGATTATCCCTTAAGTCAATGACAATAAGAATAATCTAGCAACTCACTTTCCTAACTCTAATCTCTCTTTTTCAGTCTTGTATTTATTCTGCAATTAAAAATATCTTTCTAAAATTGTGACTCTTCTATAATCTTCTTTAAAAATGTAGCGGCAGCCAGGCGCAGTGGCTCATGCCTATAATCCCAGCATTGAGGCCAAAGTGAGAGGATCACTTGAGCTCACAGGTTCAGTGCCAGACAACCTAAGCAAGAATGCGACCCCATCTCTACTAAAAATAGAGATAACAGGTAGTGTTGTGTCAGGTGTTGTGTCCAGCACCTGTAGTCCCAGCCAACTTGGGAGGCTGAGGCAAGCTGAGCCCAAGAGTTTGAGGCTGCTGTGAGATATGATGTCACGGCACTCTATCTCAGGGTGACAAAGTGAAGACTCTATCTCAAAAACAAATAAATAAAAATAGGCTGCAGAGCTGTGAGCTGTGTGATGCCATGGCACTCTACTGAGGGCAATAAAGTAAAACTCTGTCTCTACAAAAAAAAAAAAAAAAATAGACTGCGGAATGTGGAAGAACTGAAAAGGGAAAGAACTTTACTGTGGGTTTGAATTTATATCACTTTAATGTTTTTTCATAGATGCCAGTAAAGACTGTAATCATAGAATTTGCTGTTAAAACAAAGCTCTACGAAGAGGACAGTCCTCTTGAGGCCTTGGGTTCATAGGGCTGCATACGTGCCGGTCCTGGTCCTATGCCATCCAGAACTAGCAACCTGCATTGCTGTATTAGTCCTCTGACCTCTCCATGCTCTGTGTCCTATTGAGAAATGACTTGGTGCCTTAGAAATTCTCCCCATACCAGATGGCACCATTGCCTTTCTTCCAACTGTATTTCAAAGAGAGAGAGTGTATGTACGTGTGTATTGTGGGTAGGAGAGTGGTTGTGGCTCTGGGCTCAATCTCAACAGTAGGTCCTTCTACCCCAGAGTGAGCGCTTCAACCACAGGATCCTAAAAACAGCAGAGGCATCAGGATAGGGTGGCAGATTCACAGACCTCCTGCTGCGGTCCCATGGGCCAAGTATATGCTGCCATGTACAAAAGCTATTTTTTTTTTTTGTAGAGACAGAGTCTCACTTTATCGCCCTCGGTAGAGTGCTATGGTCTCACATAGCTCACAGCAACCTCCAACTCCTGGGCTTAGGTGATTCCCCTGCCTCAACCTCCCAAGTAGCTAGGACTACAGGTGCCCACCACAACGCCCAGCTGTTTTTTTGTTGTTGCTACAGTTTGGCCAGGGCCAAGTTTGAACCTGCCACCCTCAGTATATGGGGCTGGCGCCCTGCCCACTGAGCCACAGGCTCTGCCCAAAAGCTCTTTTTTTTTTTTTTTTTTTTTTTTTGAGAGTATCACTCTGTCACCCTAGATAAAGTGCCGTGGTATCATAGCTCACAGCAACCTCAAACTCCTGGGCTCAAGCCTCCCAAGTAGCAGGGACTACAGGTGCCAGCTGCAACACCCAGCTAGTTTTTCTATTTTCAAAGATGGTCTCCAAATCCTAAGCTCAGGTGATCCACCTCCCTCAGCCTCCCAGACTGTGGGATTACAGGGGTGAACCACTGTGCTCAGCCTCACATAAGCTATTTTTATTTTCTTGAGACAGAGCCTCAAGCTGTCACCCTGGGTAAAGTGCCGCGGCATCATAGCTCACAGCAACCTCCAACTCTCCAACTCCTGGGCTCAAGCAAGTCTCCTGCCTCTGCCTCCCAAGCAGCTGGGATTATAGGCACCTGCCACAATGCCCAGCTATTTTTTGGCTGCAGCTGTCATTGTTGTTTGGCAAGCCCGGGCTGGATTCGAACCCACCAGCTCAGGTGCACGTGGCTGGCACCTTAGCTGCTTGAGCCACAGGCACTGAGCCTCACATAAGCTATTTTTCTTTTCTTATTTTTTAGAGACAGTGCCTCAAGCTGTCACCCTGGATAGAGTACTATGGCATCACAGTTCACAGCAACCTCCAATTCCTGGGCTCAAGTGAGTCTCCTGCCTCTGCCTCCCAAGTAGCTGGGACAACAGGCCGCCACAACACCTGGCCATTTTTTGGCTGCAGCCATCATTGTTGTTTGGCGGGCCCAGGCTGGATTCGAACCCACCAGCTCAGGTGTACGTGGCTGGCACCTTAGCCCGTTGAGCCACAGGCGCTGAGCCACATAAGCTATTTTTAAATGTTACTATATTCACAGTAAATTTTTTTGTCATATTTTATTTTTTCATTCAGAGAGCTTCCCAAGGGCAAGGCCTGCCCTGGCACAGACACACACTCTCATATAGGCCCTGCCACAGCAGACACTTTTACCGTAAGGTGCTGGTGAGTACTTGTGGCCATGCAAGCCTAAGACGGCTGGTCGGAAGAAAGGACACAAACACAGCCCTGATCATAACTATGCACAGCCCCTGGTGCACCTTCAGGGCCAGAGAATTAGGCTGCCCCAGCTCCGCCAGGAGACAAAGCAGCTGCACACAGCTCACCCTCTTCCCAGGGCACTCATCTCTTAGGAATGACACAGGCATTTTGTTAAAACAAGTCTGCACAGACTTACGGTACCAAGAAAAAGGAACAGAAAAATAACTTGAGCAGCGATCCTATGTGAAATAGTACACATCTCAAAGTAACAGGCCAGAGAGGTGGTCGACTATATACCCTACAAGGGCCTGGCCAATGTCTCTGTGCCCAAGAGCATCCAAGTTCAAGCATACCAACAAGTGCTCAACAAGCATCTGCTAGAAAACAGTTCCCTACTTTCTGGGACATTACTAGACGTTAAGATGAGACCACAGAGATGTCTTAGAAGGCGCTTTGCTATGCACTGTAACTCTAAAGCAGGATCATCTTCAGTTGGCAAAAAGCTGGAGGCCACTGTCCTCAGGCACGTCCCAGGCAAGCTGGCCACCGGTGTGCTAGAACACGGGTGCCACCCTGTGGCTAAAAGGGTAAGTGCAGGCCACCTGCAAGAACCACTGAAGAGATTAACGCTCCACTGCAAACAAAAAAGCTCTATGAAGACAACACTCTTGCCTATACTGACTTTCTTTTTTGTTTCTTTTTCTTTTTTTTGAGACAACCTCACTTTCTCATCCTGGATACAGTGCTGTGACGTCACAGTTCACAGCAACCTCAAACTCTTGGGCTTAAGTGATCCTTTTGCCTCAGCCTCCCCAGTAACTGGGACTACAGGTGCTCACCACGTTAGGTTAATTTTAGAGCCAGGATCTTCCTCTAGCTCAGGCTGGTCTCAAACTCCTGAACTCAGGAGATCTGCCTGACTCGGCCTCCCCAAGTGCTGGGATTACAGGCATGAGCCACTGCACCCAGTCATACAGTGACTTTTTTTTTTTTTTTTAATAGAGACAGAATCTCATTTTGTCACCCTCGATAGAGTGCTGTAACATCACAGCTCACAGCAACCTCCAACTCCTGGACCTAGGCAATTCTCTTGCCTCAGCCTCCCGAGTAGCTGGGACTACAGGCGCCCACCACAATGCCCGGCTATTTTTCTGTTTTTGCAGTTCGGGCGAGGCGGGGTTTGAACCCACCACCTTCAGTGTATGGGGCCGGTGGCCCACTCGATCAGCCACAGGCGCCACCCCGGGTATAGTGACTTTTTAAAACTCTTTCCACCATAGGGCTCTGTGAAAGGAATGAAAACGGCATGAGAAAACACAAATTTATTTATACCTGAATTTCACTTAAAAAATCCTCACATTAATAAAGACAGTAAAACCAAAGAGTTGAATATTTTGAAACATGTGATACAAAAGTGTGAAATCATCCCCAGTCAGAATGTAAACCCTATAGAAACAGGAATTCTGTTTGTTCGTTCCTTACTGTACTACCAAGTGCTTCATTTATGATAAAATAATCAGCTTCCAAACTTTTAAGTCTTGGGACACTGTTCATGGCACTGAGCCCCTGCAGGAGTTTTTGTTCACATGGGCTGACAATGACCACATTAGGATGGATGTCAAGGGCAGCGCCTGTGGCTCAGTGAGTAGAGCGCCAGCCCCATATACCAACCAAGGGTGGCAGGTTTAAACCAGGCCCTTGCCAAACTGCAACAAAAAAATAGCCAGGTGTTGTGGCAGGCGCCTGTAGGCCCAGCTACTCGGGAAGCTGAGGCAAGAGAATCACCTAAGACCAAGAGTTGGAGGTTGCTGTCAGCTGTGACGCCACAGCACTCTACCAAAGGCAACAAACTTAGACTCTGTCTCAAAAAAAAAAAAAAAAAAAAAAAAGGATGGATGTCAAAATCAAAAAATATTGGCTTGGCGCCTATGGCTCAATGGGCTAAGTATGTACACCTGAGCTGGCGGATCCAGCCCAGGCCTGCCAAACAACAATGACAGTTGCAACCAAAAAAAAAATATTTAATAGCTGTAGCTCCCTTTAAAAAATAAACCCATTATTATATGTTGACATAATTATTGCTTCAGCTCAAGAAATCGTGACTTGGTTAAGCTCAAGAATTCGTGACTTGGGAGAGTGAGACCCCGACTCCCAAGAAAATGAAAAACCCAGCTGGGTGCCGCGGCAAGCCCCTGTAATCCCAGCAGCTTCCAGAGGCTAAGGCAGCAGGATGCCCACAGCCCCAGTCTGAGGTTGCCTGAGCTATGACGCCATTGCACTCTGCTCAGGGCATAGGATGGGACTCTGTCTCAATAAATAAATAAATGAATAAAAATAAAAATAAATTAAAATGTTGCCTCAGCTCAAGTAATGCAGTGGTTGTGGCACTGGCCACATACACCCAGGCTGGTAGGTTCAAATCCAGCCTGGGCCAGCTAAAACAACAATGACGACTACAACCAAAAATAACCGGGCATTGTAGGCAGGCACCTGCAGTCCCAGCTACTTGGGAGGCTAAGGCAGGAGAATCACTTAAGCCCAAGAGTTTGAGGTTACTGTGAGCTATGATGCCACGACACTCTACCCAGGGTGACATAGTGAGACTCTGTCTAAAAAAGAAAAAAAAAATGAAAGATAACTTTTCTTCAAAACCAAAACAAAACAATAGGTAAGAGTACAATTGTTCCCATTTCTGCAGACACCTTTTCTAGCATAGCAGAGCCAGGTGCTCGCCTCTCCCAAACTCACTGCGGCAGCCTCACACACCATGCTCTGGACACTCAGGACATGTGAGAGTGAACAGGGAAAATCGTGTCTTGCATCAGAATAGAAGCAGCTGTGACCCTCGCGCCCCCCCCCAAAGGTCTTTGGGGATCCTTTTGCTATAATGTCTGGGGGGGGCTCACTGAGCTCAGGGAGAAGGGGCTGCACTCGCACCAGCTGGTGCCAAGGAGCTGATGAAGAATAAGCATGGGAGGGGCACGCTGGGCTCACAGCACTGCAGGACCGGTGTCCTCATTTTTTTACCTGATTACAAGTATATATGATACAATTTTGGGGGTAGCTTTGTTCTGATAGGTCACTATCTAAATTCAGGGTCATCTACTTTTAGGTTTTTACTATATATTTTTAAAGTAATAAGCATTGATCTTATGAATTAAATTACATATGAATGCAAGTTTCTATTAATTTTTTTTACTGTAAAGCTAAGAAAAAATTGCTCTTTGTAAACAAAATATTGTTATTACACAAAACAAACAAAATCACCATCTACCACTTAGAAAAACCCAAATAATTTTTAGTATATTTCTTTCTGCTTTTTTCCTAAACATAGGAAGTTTTTTGTTTTTAATTTCAACTCATTTACCAAGTACAAAAGTATTAATATAATAATAATAATATAGAAAAGCAGGCTGAGGCCAGGCATGGAGGACTCATGCCTATAATCCTAGCACTTAGGAAGCCAAGGTGGGTGGACTTCCTGAGCTCACTGGATTGAGACCAGCCTGAGCCAGAGCAAGACCTCATCTCTAAATATAGCCAGGAGATGTGGTGGCACCTGTAGTCCCAGCTACTTTGGGAGGCTGAGGCAAGAGAATCGCTTTGAGCACAAGGGTTTGAGGGTGCTGTGAGCTATGACACCACGCACTCTACCAAGGGCGACAAAGTGAGACTCCGTCTCAAAAAAAAAAAGCAGGCTGGACATAGTGGCTCTCAATTATAACAGCATTTTAGGAGGTTAAGGCAGGAGAACTAGAGGCCAGGAGTTTGAGATCAGCCTGGGCAACAAACAGGGATCCCAACTCGATGAAAAAAATTTTTCAATTAGCGAGGTATAGGCTTGGCCCAGTGGCTCATACCTGTAATCCTAGCACTTTGAGAGGTTGGGGCAGGTGGATTGCCTGAGCTCAGGATTCCAGACCAGCCTGAGCAAGAACAAAACCTGTCTCTAAAAATGGCCCATCATTGTGGTGGGTGCCTGTAGTCCCAGATACTCAGGAGGCTGAGCCAAGATAACCACTTCAGCCCAAGGATTTCAAGTTGCTGTGAGCTATGACACCACAGCAATCAACCCCAGGTTGACTGAGACTCTGTCTCAAAAAAATAAAATAAATAAATTAGCCAGGCATGATGGTGCATTCCTACAGTCTCATATACTCAGAAGTCTGAGGCATGAGGATCGTCTGGACCCAGGAAATCAAGGCTGCAATAAGCTATGATGATGCCGATAGCACTCCAGCATCCAGTCTGCATAACACAATGCAGTGAGACCTTCTGGTGTGGGGTGGGGGGGGGGTCAAGACTGAGTACAGTAGCTCACATCTATAATACCAGCACTTCTGGAGGCCAAAGGAAGATCTCTTGAGGTCAAGAGCTCAAGACCAACCTGGGCAACATAGTGAGACCCTGTCTCTTAAACAAAAAAACAAAACTTGGCTCAGCACCTGTGACTCAACAGGCTAAGGCGCTAGCCATGTACACCTGAGCTGGCGGGTTCGAATCCAGCCTGGGCCCGTCAAACAACAATGACAGCTGCAACAAAAAAATGGCTGGGCATTGTGGCGGGCGCCTGTAGTCCCAGCTACTTGGGAGGCGGAGGCGGAGACAGGAGATTTGCTTGAGCCCAGGAATTGGAGATTGCTGTGAGCTGTGATGCTACAGCACTCTATCCAGGGTGACAGCTTGAGGTTCTGTCTCAAAAAAACAAAAACAAAAACAAAAACACCACAACACTTAGTAGCTATAGATAAGAAACTCTCACAAATGTGTAATTCAAGCACACAGTGGCCCTGGAAGAGCTCTTACTCAACATACTGGCCCAGGACCACCTTGTTACACTCAACAGTGTTCACAGCACTGAACCTGGGACACAGCAGTGGATGACAGAGCCAGAGACGTGCAGACCTGCATGAACGGCCTGGGAGGTCAGGGCAGCAGGAAAGGAGCTGCCACCAGCACAGGCTATGTGTCCACAAAGCACAGCACCACCAACCCCAAGAAACATCAGGATGAAGCAGTATCCTGCACCGTAGGAAAGTGCTCCCTCAGAAGACAGACGGCAGCGAATGCAAAAGGACAGATGGATGGACAGACTCTTCCTCCCACCCTGGGCCCAGCCCTCAGGAATGCACCCCTGGACGCTGAGGAGGCGGGTGCAAGAAGAGGAGGGGCAGATGTGACACAAGGAACTGGAGCTGAAGAGGACATGGCCTCACTGAGGCCTGACAGGTTCCCGGGCCTGCAGACCAGAAAGGCCACTCAGGAGAGGGAGGTTGGAGGCAGGGCAATGGGGTGAGGTCAGAGTGCCAAGTACCTGGAAGGAAGCGAAGAGCTCCCTTGGGGAAAGGTCAGAGTCTGGGGGTCCCACGGAACCTGGAGGAAGCAGGAGAGGACATGGAGCATACAGATGAACATGGGAACCTATACTGGGCGACAAGGCCAGCAGGCTGATCAGGCAGAAGAGATGGGGGCCAGGCCAGGGAGTGAGGGAAGACCTGATGGGAAGGCCTCAACCAGGATGGCTTTGTTGGTGTTGGGTGCAAGAGCATAGCGTCCAACCAAGGATTCTAGGGAGAATGGAACAGGACACCTACACCAGGAATACACACAGATCTTTGGTGGAGTTTGCTGCTGAGAACAGCAAAGAAAGTAAGTGAAGCTGGTGGGAAGTAAGGTCAAGAAAAGCTTTTTTACGTGTGTTGGGGAGGAATGGTAGTATCTATGTGCTGAGGGCTCTACACCTAAAAGCACAAGTAAATGTGGGGCAGCAGGGCAGGAGCCAAGGCAGAGCCATGGATGGCGGCAGTGGGCAGTGGGTAAGTCCCACATTGGGTGGGGACTTGTCTCCACGGAGCCCAGGTTCTCAGGGGAAGGAAAGAGGCCCCAGCAGACAGCACTGCAGAAGGAGTTTAGGATGAGCGAAAAGAGATGTGAGCGCACATCCAGAACCCACTTCCTACTTCTGCTCCAGCCTGGCATTCTATTACCTCCTACAGGACGGTACCTGGGCGTGATGAACACCTCCACCTGATCCCTTCTCAGCAAGACTGAAGCCCGAGGGGCTTCCTACTCCCTCAGCCACCTGGCACCACATGGCAGGCAGGCCCCTTCTCTGAGCCTTCCCTGGGTTTTCTCTCTTGTCAGAATTCACTCCCTCACCTCCTTTAAGTCTTTGATAAAATAGCACTTTCACATGAACAAGTAAATAAACTGGATTTCTTTCTTTCTTTCTTTCTTTTTTTTTGGAGACAGAGTCTCACTTTGCCACCCCCAGGCAGAGTGCCGTGGCATCACAGCTCACAGCAATGTCAAACTTGTGGGCTCAAATGATCCTTTTTCCTCAGCTTCCCAAGTATCTGGGACTACAATACCCAGCTATTTTTAGAGATGGGGGTCTCAATTTGCTCAGGCTGGTCTCAAACCTGTGAACTTAGAAAATCCACCCCCCTCGGCCTCCCAGAGAGCTGGGATTACAGGTGTGAGCCACTGCATTCAACAATTAAAATTTTTAATAGGCGAATAATCTGAATAGACATTCTCCAAAACATACAGATAGCCAAAAAGTGCGGGAAAAGGTACTCACTGGGGGAATGTAAACCAAAGCCATGATGAGCTATCACTTCACACCCACTAAGAAAGCTATGCTCAAATGATGGACAAGAACATGTCAGCAAAGATGTACTGACACAGAAACCACCTGCACTGCGGGAGGAAAGTAAAACGGAACTGCTACCTGAAAACACCTTGGCATGTCCTCAAATGCTTAAAATACAGTTAGCATTGACCCAGCAATTCCACTCCTAGTGACAGTATAAAAGAATGGCCTTGCAAAAGGGTTAAAATGTTTTTCTGTCTCTTAAAACCCCCCTCACCCTTTTTGAGAACAAAAACCTGCATCCGTGCCTCAGGCCAGCTTTGTTCTTTACACCTCAGATGGCTAGAAGAACTGACCCCCACCCAAGACTGTCTCCCTGGATTAAGCCAGCCTGAAACTGAAAACTCCCTGCTAAAAGCTCTGTATTTCTGCTTATGATGAGGAAAATGGCACTTTGAGACAAGAGTCTGCCTTTTCCTCATTAGGCAGAAAATTAAAAAATCTCTTTTTCCTTTTCCTCAACCATTTGTCCTTGTTTTTCTGTTGTGGACTCAAGGACAAATGCCAAGCTTTTGGTAATGAAATGAAATAGGTCCACATGAAAATGCATACACCAATGTTCACAGCAGCATTATTCATCACAGCCAAAACAGTGGAAAAGAAACCAATGTTCATCAACTGATGAATGGATAAAACTATACGGTATGTTCATACCATGAAATATTATTCAGACATACAAAGGAATGAGATAGTAATACACACTAAAACATGGATGAAGGTTGAAAACAGTTAAGTGAAAGAAGCCAGTCACAAAAGACCACCTATTACATAACTCAACTTATACAAAAGGTCCAGAATAGGCATACCTACAGGGAAAGAAAGTAGCTTAGTTGTTGCCAAGGCTGACTGGAGTGAACTGTTAATGGTATGAGGTTTCTTTTGGGGATGTCAAAAATGTTCTAGAATTTTTGATGCTCTGCCCGTTTTGGTAATGAAATGAAATAGGTCCACATGAAAATGTATACACCAATGTTCACAGCAGCATTATTCATCTCAGCCAAAACAGTGGAAAAGAAACTAGTAGTTTGAAACTACTAGTTCAACTACTACTTCTTTCACTTAACTGTTTTCAAACTACCAAACAAGTAGTTTTGGTATATAATAGATAAATAATATTTGACAGATGGTGGGTGAGTAGTGTGTGGGTAGTGGATAATGGATGGATGCAGAGATGGGTGGTAGATGGATAAATGGTGGGTGCATGGATAACAAGTGGGAAAAGAAGGAGGGAGTGGAAGGAAAAGAAGAAAGGAGGGAAGGGTTTTCTCTTCTAGAAGGAGCCTGCAAGTCCCATGCCCATCAGTTTTCTGGGGGCTGACAGCTCCCTCAATCCCAATAGCCTGGCGCCCAGAACTCCCAGCACCGCCTGTCTCCTCCATGTGGATCTCCCTCCTTCCTTCAGTCCCCTTCACCAGCCTGCCTGCCCACTACAGAAAAGAAGGAAGTTATCCCATGAAAGTCTATAAAGTAGACAGGAGCTCTCCTTTGCAACATTCTCTCACTTCTTTAAAAGAAAAAAAAAGTGTGAAAGGCGCGGTCCCTGTAAGGAGTCCAATGTGCCATCTGTCACAACTCTAAAAGGTGATTTACCCTGAGAGACAGGAAAACTTAACTAGGCTTTTTTCTGGATTCTATGAAACCAACCAAGCAACATAGAGATTTCCAGCCCAGGCTCGGCACCTGTGGCTCAACGGGCTAAGGCGCCAGCCATGTACACCTGAGCTGGTGGGTTCGAATCCAGCCCGGACCCGCCAAACAACAATGATGGCTGCAACCAAAAAAAAAATGGCTGGGCGTTGTGGCGGGCACCTGTAGTCCCAGCTACTTGGGAGGTTAAGGCAGGAGACTCGCTTGAGCCCAGGAATTGGAGGGTGCTGAGCTGTGATGCCACAGCACTCTATCCAGGGTGAGAGCTTGAGGCTCTGTCTCAAAAAAAAAAAAAAAAAGAGAGATTTCCAGCCCAACGTGATAAATAGCATAATGGCAGACATTTCCTCCTCTAGCTTTCCAAAGAGAAGGTACAATACTTTGCCTGCAAATAAACATACATATATATATATATATGTATGTATGTATGTATGTATGTATTTTTTTTGTTTTTTGGTGAGACAGAGTCTCACTTTGTTGCCCTCAGTAACAGTGCAGTGGAGTCATTTACTGAAAGTTTATTTCAATAAGGTAATCCTAAAAATAATTTTTGAATTAAAAATATTTGTAACCAGGGCCAGGCACAATGGCTCACGCCTACAATCTCAGCACTTCAGAGGCCAAGGCAGGTGGATTGCCTGAGCTCACAGTTTCGAGACCAACCAGAGGGAGACATCATCTCTTAAAAAAAAAAAAGTTTCGAGCTCACAGTTTCAAGACCAACAGTTTGAGCTCACAGTTTCGAGACCAACCAGAGGGAGACCTCATCTCTAAAAATAAAAAAATAGCCAGGCATTGTGGCAGGCACCTGTAGTTCCAGCTACTTAGGAGGCCACGGCACTGTACATAGGGTGACAAAATGAACCTGTCTCAGAAAAAAAAAAAGCAAAAAGTCAGGCGACCATGGCTCACACCTATAATCCTTGCACTCTGGGAGGCCAAGATGAGTGAATTGCTCAAGCTCAGGAGTTCTCAAGAACAGTCTGAGCAAGAGCAAGATCCCATCACTAAAAAACAGCTGGCATTGTGGCATGTGACAATAGGCCCAGCTACTTGAGAGGCTAAGGCAAGAGGATTACTTGAACCCAGGAGTTTGAGGTCGCTGTGAGCTATGACACCATTACACTCTACTAGAGCTAAAAAGTCAGATTCTGTCTCCAAAAAAAAAAAATGCAAAATGTAAAAAGCTAATGTCTACCTAAACTATAGGCCTCCTCATGTGGCCTGCCTCCTCTGAGACTAGAGAAGGAAGTGAGGGGGAAGGCTGGAACCAGAAGATGCAGGACCTGAACATGGCTGGAGGAGATATCTCCTCAAAAAGTACTTTTTGGGGGCTCGGCGCCTGTGGCTCAACGGGCTAAGGCGCCAGCCATGTACACCAGAGCTGGCTGGTTCAAATCCAGCCTGGACCCGCCAAACATCAATGACAGCTACAACCAAAAAATGGCCGGGCGTTGTGGCAGGTGCCTGTAGTCCCAGCTACTTGGGAGGCAGAGGCAAGAGACTCGCTTGAGCCCAGGAATTGGAGGTTGCTGTGAACTGTGATGCCACAGCACTCTATCCAGGATGACATCTTGAGGCTCTGTCTCAAAAAAAAAAAAAAAAGTACTTTTTTGTTCAAAAAAGATGAGAATGAAAAAACCTCTATGGGTTGAGCACCTAACATCACATTATTTACATTACAGCCAGGGGCAATGGCTCACACCTATAATCCTAGCACTCTGAGACCGAGGTGGGTGGACTGCCTGAGCCAGAGAGAGACCCCCCCATCTCTAAAAAATCTCCGGGCATCATAGAGGACGCCTGTAGTCCCAGCTTGAGGCAAGAGAATCGCTTGAGCCCAAGAGTTTGAGGTTACTGTGAGCTATGATGCCACGGTACTCTACCAAGAGCAACAAGTAAGACTCTTGTCTCAAAAAAATTTATCTTATACATAAAAAAATTCTGAACCAAAATACCAGCAATGTGAATTCAGTAGTATATTAAAAAAAAATACTACTACCAGGTATTATTGGGTGTATCCAGGTAAGAAAGTGTGATTTAACTTTAAAAATGTCTCAGGCGGCTCAGCGCCTATGGCTCAATGGGCTAAGGCACCAGCCACGTACACCTGAGCTGGCGGGTTCAAATCCAGCCCAGGCCCACCAAACAACAATGACAGCTGCAACCAAAAAATGGCTGGGCGTTGTGGCAGGCGCCTATAGTCCCAGCTACTTGGGAGGCTGAGGCAAGAGACTTTCTTGAGCCCAGGAATTGGAGGTTGCTGTGAGCTGTGATGCCACAGCACTCTATCCAGGATGACAGCTTGAGGCTCTGTCTCAAAAAAAAGGCTCAGCACCTATGGCTCAACAGGTTAAGGCGCCAGCCACATACACCTGAGTTGGCAGGTTCAAATCCAGCCCTGACTCGCCAAACAACAATGACGGCTGCAACCAAAAAATGGCCGGGCATTGTGGCGGGCACCTGTAGCCCCAGCTACTTGGGAGGCGGAGGCAAGAGACTCGCTTGAGCTCAGGAATTGGAGGTTGCTGTGAACTATGATGCCACAGCACTCTATCCAAGGTGACAGCTTGAGGCTCTGACTCAAAAAATAAATAAATAAATAAATAAATAAAAATAAAAATGCCTCAGGGCCAGGTACAGTGGCTCATGCTTGTAATCTTAGGATTCAGGAAGGCCAAGGTAGAAAGATTGCTTGAACACAGGAATTCAAAGCCAAGCCTGAAAACACAGTGAGGCTTTACATTTACAAAAAAAAAAATTTCTTTCATTAGTCAGCAGTGTTGGGCACCTACAGTCCAAGCTACTTGGGAAGCTGGGGCAGGAGCATCACTGTAGCCCAGGAGTTGGAAGCTGCCATGAGCTGTGTCTGACCTCGTCACTGCACCCAGCCTGGGCAACAGAGCAAGAATCTATCGCTAAAAACAAACCAAAAAAAGCTTGTGAACATAATTCACCACACTAATAGACGTTTTTAAAAGAAGTAGAAAAATATTTGGTTAAATTCAATACCCAAGCATGATTTTTTGTTCTTTTTTTTAGAGACAGAGTCTCACTTTATCGCCCTTGGTAGAGTGCTATGGTGTCCAGGCGCACAGCAACCTCCAACTCCTCAGGCAATTCTCTTGCCTCAGCCTCCCAAGTACCTGGGACTACAGGCACCTGCCACAATACCCAGCTATTTTTTGTTGCAGTTTGGCCAAGGCCAGGTTCCAACCTGCCACTCTCGGTACATGGGGCTGGTGCCCTACCCACTGAACAATAGGCACCGCCTGTTTTTTTTGTTTGTTTGTTTTTTTTGAGACAGAGCCTCAAGTTGTCACCCTGGATAGAATGCTGTGGCATCACAGCTCACAGCAATCTCCAACTCCTGGGCTCAAGCGAGTCTCCTGCCTCTGCCTCCCAAGTAGCTGAGACTACAGGTGCCCGCCACAACACCCGGCCATTTTTTGGTTGCAGCCGTCATTGTTGTTTGGCGGGCTGGGCTGGATTTGAACCCACCAGCTGAGGTATACGTGGCTGGAGCCTTAGCCCATTGAGCCACAGGCGCCGAGCCTGTTTTTATTAATTTGAATTTTTTTTTAATTGAGACAGACTCTCACTTTGTTGCCCTTGGTAGAGTGCTGTGATGTCATAGCTCACAGCAACCTCAAACTCTTGGGCTCAAGCGATTCTCTTGCCTCAGCCTCCCAAGTAGCTGGACTACAGGCACCCACTACAATACCCAGCTATTTTTTTGTTTTAGCAGGCCCAGGCTGGGTTTGAACCCACCAGCCCTGATGCATGTGGCCAGTGCCCTGCCCACTGAGCTACAGGTGCCACTCCAAGCATGATTTTTAGAGTTAGGTAAATTAGGAGCTGAAGAGAATGTCCTTACTCTGATAATTAAAAAAAAAAAAAAAATAAAATAGGAAAACACTGGAAATCAGAAATGATCAAAAAATTCAAATAAAAACAAGAGAGACTGGTTCAGCACCTGTGGCTCAACAGGCTAAGGCGCCAGTCACGTACACCTGAGCTGGCGGGTTCGAATCCAGCCCCAGCCTGCCAAACCACAATGATGGCTGCAAACAAACAAACAAAAAAATGGCTGGGCGTTGAGTCCCAGCTACTTGGGAGGCAGAGGCAGGAGACGCGCTCGAGCCCAGGAATTGGAGGTTGCTGTGAGCTGTGATGCCACAGCACTCTATCCAGGGTGACAGCTTGAGGCTCTGTCTCAAAAAAAAAAAAAAAACTAGAGAGACAGGTGTAGAAATGATAACACAAATGTGGTAAAATGTTTACTCTTGGGACATCTGGGTAAAGGTCATATGGGAACTCTGCATATAGTTTTTATAATTTTTTTGTAAGTCTGAAATTATTTCAAACTAGTAGCTTAATAAAATAATAAAAATAGACAAAATCAAGAATAAGAAAGCCAAGTAAAATAAGTAGCTCATGCCCATAATCCTAACATACTGGGAAGCTGAGAAGGGAGAAAAGCTAGAGCCCAGCAGAGACCGGCCAGAGCAAGAATGAGACTCTAGGCTCAGCGCCTGTGGCTCAACAGGCTGAGGCACCAGCCACGTACACCTCAGCTGGCGGGTTCAAATCCAGCCTGGACCGGCCAAACAACAATGATGGCTACAACCAAAAAAAATGGCTAGGCGTTGTGGCAGGCACCTGTAGTCCCAGCTACTTGGAAGGTTGAGACAAGAGAATTGCTTAAGCCTAAGAGTTTGAGGTTGCTGTGAGCTATGATGCCACAGCACTCTACCAAGGGTGACATAGTAAGACTCTGTCACAAAACAAAGCAAAACAAAAAAAATCCCCACACAACTAGGTCCAGAAAAAAAGAGGGAAGAGGAGGGAGGGTATTTGGTAGGGTCTTACCTATTGTGCACAATGCAATGGTACATTTCTTTTCTTTTCTTTTTTTTTTAGAGACAGAATCTCACTTTGTCACCCTCAGTAGAGTGTCATGCATCACAGCTCATAGCAACCTGCAGCTCTTGGGGCTTAGGCGATTCTCTTGCCTCAGCCTCCCAAGTAGCTGGGACTAAAGGCGCCTGCCACAACACCCGGCTATTTTTTTGTAGCAGTTTGGCCACAGCAGGGTTCGAACCCGCCACCCTCAGTATATGGAACCAGCACTCTACTCACTGAGCCACAGGTACTGCCTGCAATGGTACATTTCAAAACTCCTAAAAGTAGTGTATAAATGTCTGACCACAACAAATAAGTGAGGTGATGGTTATATTAATCAGTTTGATGTAAGCATTCCACACTGTATATCAAATCAGCACACTATACCCCATAAATGTAGTTATGATTTAATAAATAAATAAATAAAAAAGGTCATCTCTGTTTCATAGCTAACCAGTACAATCAGACGATAAATTTGAGACGTGAGTGGCACGCGCAGCTCAGTGGGTAGGGTGCCGGCCACATACACCAATGCTGGCAGGTTCAAACCCAGCCTGGGCCAGCTAAAACAATGACACCTACAATAACAACAATAACAACAACAAAAAATAGCCGGGCGCTGTGGCACACTTCTGTAGTTCCAGCTACTCGGGAGGCTGAGGCAAGAGAATCGCTTAAGCCCAAGAATTTAAGGTTGCTGTGAATTGCAACGCCAGGGCACTATACCCGGGCAACAGCTTGAGACTTTGTCTCCAAAGAAAAAAAAAAAAAGAAATTTGAGAAATTTCGCAATGTTACAGTATTGAGAAAAAAAGAAAATATCATTTACAGATTATACAATCTACAAAGTATTAGAAATAGAGCTCAGCAAAATATGTACAAGGTTAAATATTTAATAGCTGGCTCAGCGCTTGTGGCCCAAGCGGCTAAGGTGCCAGCCACATACTCCTAAGCTGGTGGGTTCAAATCCAACCTGGGCCCGCCAAACAACCAATGATGGCTGCAACCAAAAAATAGCTGGGCATTGTAGAGGGCACCTGTAGTCCCAGCTACTTGGGAAGTGGAGGCAGGAGACTCACTTGAGCCCAGGACTGGGAGGTTGCTGTGAACTGTGATGCCAGGACACTCTACCCAGGGCGACAGCTTGAGGCTCTGTCTAAAAAAAAAAAAAAAAATCATAGTTAGCTGCCTTGTTATATACCAGCAGCAAACAATTAGATGCTATAATTAAAAAGAAGACAATGGCATCAGAGAATCACCAGTTATGTAGGAATAAACCTACAAAAGACATCAAAACCGCTACAGAAAAAAATTATAAACTATCATTGAAATGGCCAGATGCAGGGGATCACACCTATAATCATAGCACTCTGGGAGGCCAAGGCAAGAGGAACTGCTTAAGCTCAGGAGTTTGAAACCAGCCTGACCAAGAGTGAGATCCCATCTCTACTAAAAAGATAGAAAAAAATTAGCCACCCATCCTGATGGGCGCCTGTAGTACCAGCTACTCAGAAGGCTGAGACAGGAGGATTGCTTGAGCCCAGAAGTTTGAGGTGCCATGAGCTAGGTGATGTCCTGGCACTCTAGCCTAGGCAAAAAAGTGAAACTCTATCTCAAAAAATATACATATATATATCGGGCAGCACCTGTGGCTCAGTGGGTAGGGCACCAGCCCCATATACCAAGGGTGTGGGGTTCAGGACCAGCCCTGGCCAAACTGCAACAAAAAAATAGCTGGGCATTGTGGCGGGTGCTTCAGCTACTCGGGAGGCTGAGGCAGGAGAATCGCCTGAGCCCAGGAACTGGAGGTTGCTGTGAGCTGTGTGACGCCACTGCACTCTACCCAGGGCAATGAAGTGAGACTATCTCCACAAAAAAAAAAATATATATTTATATAAAATCACTGAAATTTCTTTTCAGGCCATGCAGAGTGGCTCTCACACTTAATCCCAGCACTTTGGGAGGTTGAGGCAAGAGGATCACTAGAGCCCAGGAGTTCAAGGCTGCAGTGAGGTGTGATCATGCCACTACAGTCCCTCCTGGTCCACAGCAGAGAGCCTAGCTCTAAAAGAAACAAATAAATCAATGTAAATCAGTATACAATGTAAAATCAATGTAAAAGAGTATACAAAGAGCTGCAAAACAATAAGCACAAAGCACGAAAAAATGGGTAAAATGACATCACAGAAAGGGACTATATATTCAGTAGACACCAACACTGGAGATGTGTAACATTGTTTCATTACTATCAATCAAGAAATCACCCCTCTGTGGCTCAAAGGAGTAGGGCGCAGACCCCATATACCAGGGGTGACAGGTTCAAACCTGGCCCCAGCCAAAAACTGCAAAAAAAAAGAAATCATCAATGAAGATGACAATGAAATGCCATTTTAGATACACTCAACTAGCTTGCTGCTGTAGCTCAGTGTTAGCACACCGGCCCCACACACTATGGGCAGCAAGTTAGAGCCCCTCCTGAGCCTGATAAACAAAAACAAAAAAACAAATACACATACTCAACTGAACAAAACCTAAAGCCTGACAAAGCCCATGATCAATTACAGCAGCATACACTATGAAGGGAATTGGCAGTATTAAATGAAACAAAAAAGAAACTTCCAGAAAACTGTACACAGCATGATACTCCCTAACAAACTAAAAACTAATAGTTTTTAAAATATCTACTTTTTAGGCTCAGCACCTGTGGCTCAATGGGCCAAGGCGCCAGCCACGTACACCTGAGCAGGCGGGTTCGAATCCAGCCCAGGCCCGCCAAACAACAATGATGGCTGCAACCAAAAAAAAAAAAATGGTCGGGCGTTGTGGCGGGCGCCTATAGTCCCAGCTACTTGGGAGGTGGAGGCAGGAGACTCGCTTGAGCCCAGGAATTGGAGGTTGCTGTGAGCTGTGATGCCACAGCACTCTATCCAGGGTGACAGCTTGAGGCTCTGTCTCA
>CAUYON010102917.1:0-13615 GCA_963573935.1 Arctocebus calabarensis | reverse complement strand
AGAGACTTAGCTGCGGAAACATTTCTTTCTTTTCTTTTTTATTATTAAAAAACACTTCTTTCTGCCATGAAGGCTATCTGTAACAGTACGATCAAAACATTTCTGAATGTATATGAATCGTGCCCTATGATTGCACCAATGGTACAGAAGTATGATTCAATAAAATTATAAAAATAATAATAATAATAATAATAAATAAAAGAAATTACATAAAGGCAGACAATAAGAATAACAGGCACGCTGACATCAACGATGATGAACAAATGCACAAAGAACAAATCAAATGCACCTCTGAGGCTGAAGCTCCCCACTGGTGTCCCAGTGTTTCCAGGAACCTGGGAAAGGCATAACCAGGACCAGGCAGCCCTCAGGAACCCCTATGTCTCCTTCTTGGGTCTCTGCTAGGTGGCCCTCAAGAGTTCCTCTGCCTCCTTCTTGGGCGTCTGTTGTCCTCTCTGTGCCCTAACCTGGTTCCCTGGGGCCCTCCCAGGTGTCCCAATGGCACTGGCATCCCAGTGACTGTTTTGTGGCCCATTCCTAGGAATATAACATTACTTCCTAAATACAAACAAACTACACTTAGACAGAAAAAGAACACTTAGCTCTCGAGAGGGAGTTTTCAACCCAAGATTTTGGTGGAGTTTATCAGAGTTACCCCAGAGCCCTCAGGAGTTCAGGAAATTACGGGGACCTGGAATGTCTCAAAGGGTGCCTCCCCTATAATTCCTACCTTCTTGGAGGGACCATGCAGGGAGGCTGACCCTTCAGCTGGTGAGATTTTGCTGAGGCCTCCAACTGTTGTACCCAACACGAGTGAAATTATGCATAAAATGCCAGCACATAGAGTTCAAATTAGGTACAGGGCCCTTTATTGTCTAGCCAACCAAGACGGGTTCACACCTCAAATTCTTGGCAAAGCATCACAAAGGAGGGTTTTTTAAATACCTTTTTTTCAGTTAAGGGGGGAGGGAGGTAGATGGAATCTTTGCAAGGTTAGATTTACAGGGTTGGGGCTGGTTATTTAGCAGGGGAACTGTGGATAGGAATGCAGTTTTACAAGGGTCTGCTATGCCTCTGGGATAACCCCCTGTCTCTACAGGACATGTTTGTTTAACAGCCCATTTCCATAAGGCATATGTGCGGAAGAGGAGGGAGTAAGAAAGTGCAAACTGAGGTCCGTTTGGCCTTTCAGCACAGGCACAAGGCACAGACCATGCAATTGAGCTCAGAGAGCTTCCACCCAGTGGAGAGTGTTAATCCAAAGTTGCTTAAACCTCAGCCCCACTCACCCAATTGAGCTCAGAGAGCCTCACCTGGTGGAAGCCATAGATCCAAAGTTCAGTCCAATGATGCTTAAACCTCGGCCCTGCCCACCCAGTTGTGCTCATAGAGCCTTGCCTGGAAAGGCCAGAGGTCCACAGTTAAGTCCAAAGTCACTTAGACACCTGACTGCCCATCCAGTCAAGCTCAGAGAGCCAGGCCTAATGAAGGGGGCAGGTCCAAAGTTAAATCACAAGTCACAGTCATTTAAGCACTGGCCCCTCCCACTCAATGGATCTCAGAAGTTGTCCTGAAGGGAAGAAAACAGAGCTGCCTGAGAATTCCTGAGGAGCTGGAGATAGGTAGTTCACCCTCTCCACACAAAAGCTTGGACTGCTGTGCTACTATTCTCACACTGCAGCTTGGTGGCTGGCAGACTTCTTGAGTTTCCCTGCGAGCTTGTCATACACTTCAGATTCTATAGGGGGCAGTCATTCCAGCAACTAGGGAGGGGGAAGGGTGATCTGGGCGCTCAGGATTGCAAGAAACTCTTGTGCCAGACAGATTGGGGCCCAGTCTCAGTGGTGGGACGTCAGTAATGAAGGAAGACTGGAACTTAGCAAATGCTCTCCTGTGGGATAAGGTGAAGAGACTTTTGAACCTAGTTCACTGGCTAACTGGTCACCCAACATGGAGCTCCTGTTTGGGGGAAGGGAGCTTCCTCCGGGAGCTGGGCTCATACCTGTTATTTTTCTTCCACTTTCTTCTTTCTGCCACTTGGTTCAATCTGGGTGATGCGTACCTCATGCAGTCTTCTCAGTGTGGAGCTTTCATCTAGTTTAGTCCAATATCTCTCCCTTTGGTCATGAGCTTCTGGCAAAAACTGCTTCCATTCAGCCATTTTCCTACAATCATTAGTTTTTCTAGGTTTTAGTTATTATTTTATGTTGTTTTTCTGTTAACCATTTCTACACTCCATAAATTAGATATATAACACAGACCAGCAATTAAAATATAGTTTTAATTAATGCTTTTAAAATCATAAATTCTACCAAGAAAAAAACAAACCTGAGTATTTTTAATGAGACTTGTTATTTTAAAAAATGTAACATTATTATGATTCAAGGACCCATTTATCAGCCATTTCTCTTTGGAGTCTAGCTGGTGTGCAGTCCAGTCCATGTTGCACTAAAACTTTATTTCTTTCTTAGTCTTTAGTGAGTACTCATACTGACACCAATCACACAGAATCCACCCAAAAGGGCTGTTTTTTAGGGAGAGAGGACTGAGCTCCCATAATACAGGCCAAATACAGAAACATTAAATTTCCCAAGAACAAAATCAGAACTGACAAGAATTAATCTTGTTAGAATGCAGTCAGACTAAAGAAAGTGGACCCTAGTTAGTAATGGTTACTGGAAGTATGTGAGTTCAGAGTCCAAACACCCACAAGAGAAATCTGCTGGCATTCCTTCCAGGAGCACTTGAGCAGTGTGCCCCTGGGCTTGACTGTCCAGGAGACAGCTAGGCTTCCCTAGCATGGCACTTACTGGAGCAGTCTTGGGGTACCTTTTTGGTCACCAAAAATGTTAATGGATAAAGGCATATAGCTTCCTGTCACTGTCACCCAAATACAGAGATGGAGAGTAAGTCCACTAAGTTTAGTGTCCCAGAGCCAGCAATCTGTAAAACAGAGTGAGTAGTCTCTCAATTCTCTTCTGCCTCAGTTGTAATTCTAATTTCCTTATAAGGGATACAGGGAAAAAAAACTAGAAAATTTTAATTTTGTCTAAAACAATCATCAAAGAAAACAACATAAAGGTAGTCATTACTCTAGCCTTGTAACAATATTTAAAAAACATAAAAGTGACCTTTACTCTAATAATATAATAATACTTATTGTCTGAGTGTTACTACCTCTGCCAAAGTCTTTTGAGGTAAGCATCCTTACAATCATGGAGAAGTCTTAACCAAATAACATAGAAGGTATGTGGACTGAGCAAACTAGATCAGCTGTACTGCTTCAGTGTAGTTACTCAGACTCTATCTTGTAGGCTGCTTTTCTGGCTTCATGATTGACTCTCAAAATCCTCAAAATAATTGAAACTTCCCCTTCTAGAATTATCTCTCAGAGATGATCCTATTTCTACTTTAGGGCTACCATAGGATGTGAGAAGACTAAGATGTTGGAAAATGACAATGACAGTCTGAGAGGGTTTCACTCTCCAACTGAGGATCACCTTCTTCACCACTCAACAACTTAAAGTGTGGTTATTCTCCAAGCTCAGCATCTATAGATGATTTCCAGCTCAATAGACCAATATTTAATTTTTTTTTTGAGACAGAGTCTCATTATGTCATCCTCAGTAGAGTGCTGTGGCGTCACAGCTCACAGCAATCTCAAACTCTTGGGCTTAAGAGATTCTTTTGCCTCAGCCTCCCAAGCAGCTGGGTCTACATTGCCCAGCTTTTTTGTTGTTGTTGTTGTTGTTGTTGTTGTTGTATGGCAGGCCTGGGCTGGGTTCAAACTCCCCAGCCTCAGTGTATGTGGCCTGTGTCCTAGCCTCTGAGCTACAGGCGCCAAGTAAAACAGGCAAATATTTAACAATATGCCTGCTTGTGATATGCTCTTTTGGAAGTATCAGAATTTACTTCAAGTTTCCCAGTCCTTTATTTCCCATTCAGGGTAGACTACACAAAATTGTGACCCTTCACCTCCCCTAAAGTCTTTCTAGCTCTCCTGTTCTTGGAAATTATGATTTCTCATCATATAAGAAAAACATTTTCACTACTACTGTGATGATTGGTTCTAGGAAACTATCAGGAGAGAGGGAGAAGAGCAGAAAAAGCCCCCAAGGAATGAATAATTTAAGTTCAAGTCATGGTGTACCTTATTCACTAGGGGAGATGGGGAGACCTGGCATTTAGGGAGGGCTTTCTGAGGCAAACTGGAAGTGATATCCTTCACACTCACAGCCTGTGCTCAGAAACTGGGCAGAGGTCCTGGAGACTGATGATTCAGGAGGCAGTAAATTGCAGGGCCTCTAAGCTGCAGAGCAGTCTTTGAATGAATTCTGGGAAACCCACTGTTTATACCATTTTCTCTACTTTTGTTTGTATTTGAAAGTTTGAAAATGGATCTTCCTTAGGTTAAAGTGTAAATGGCCTGGCTTTCCTCAAGCTAAGCTCAAGTAAGTCTAGGCTGCTAAGATAGAATGTTCAAGCTAGACAGCTTGCAGAGACTGATGCAGGAATAGATGTTAGATGCCCCTATCCCCATATGCGCACCATCTCACCTTAGAGTACCTTCCAAGATGTGCTGTCAGGACTCTGGGACTCTTCAAAATTGCTTAAATAGCCTATCCTTCCTCTTTTAAAACATTTTTAGTTTGTTATGAAACCTTCAAACACGTACAAAAGTAGAGAAAACAGTATAATGAACTCCTATATACCCATCATCCAATTTCAACAATTAGTTATTTATTCCTCTATCCACTTCCTCACCACACATTCCTGGATTAATTTCAAGCAAATCATTGATGCCATAATATCATTTCATCTGAAAATAATATTTATATCTAAAAAATAGGGATTCTTGAAAAATTATAATAGCATTATCAAACCTAAACTCATGTTGCTGTGAGCTATGACACCATTGCATTGTACCCAGGGTGACAGCTTGAGACTCTGGCTTAAAAAAAAAAAATTAGGTCAACTTAAGGAGGTGGTCAATGTAGGGAGGTCATCAACTATAGAGGTGCCACTTTAATTCTTAAATATCATGCAGTACTCAGTTATTGTTAAAATTTCCCTGAGTATCTGATAAATGTAATTTTTAAACAGTAGTATTCTCATAAGGATCCTAATAAGGACTACACATTAGAAAATATGGATATGTCTCTTATTTCTCCATTAAGCTAATGTTCTAGATTCCTTCTTCCTCTTTCTCTCTCTCTCCTTCCTTCCTTTACTCTCTCTTTTTCTTTTCCTCTCCCTCTCTCCTTCCCTCTGTCTCTTCCTCTAATGTATTTATTGATGAAACTAGTTGGTTTGTCCTTTAATATTTCCCACAACCTGGTCTGTATTTCACCAACTATATCCCCTTTGTTGTAATTGTTCTTCTATGTTCTATTTACTGTAAATTTAAAAAGTCTAATGACTTGATCAGATTCAGATTCAATTTGGGGCAAGACTGCTTCATAGGCAGTGCTACTGTGTCCCTTGATCTAGAGGCTTTTTGTGATGACATCTTCTTTCTTTCTTTTTTTTTATTGTTGGGGATTCATTGAGGGTACAAAGAACCAGGTTATAATGATTGCATTTGATAGATAAACACCCTGTTATTATTGTGTCCCATCCCCAAAAGGTGAATCACACACTCTGACCTCCCTTCCCCTCCCTCCTTCCCTTTCTCTACTCTCCCCATCCCCCATCCCCCAATGTGTACTAGGTCATTAATTGTCCTCAGATCAAAATTGAACACATAGGATTCTTGCTTTTCCATTCTTGTGCAGCTTTACTAAGAATAATGTGTTCTACTTCGATCGAGGTTAATACAAATGATGTAAAGTCTACATCTGTTTGTGGGTGGCTGAAGTGTATTCCATGGTATACGTATACCACAGCTTGTTCATCTATTCCTGGATTGGTGGGCATTTAGGCTGTTTTCACATTTTGGTGAGTAGATGCCCAGTAATGGGATTGCAGGATCAAAGAGAAAGTCTAGCTTGAGTTCTTTGAGAGTTCTCCACACTTCCTTCCAAAAAGGTTGTATTAGTTTTCAGTCCCACCAGCAGAGTGAAAGTGTTCCCTTCACTTTGCATCCATGCCAGCATCTGAAGTATTGAGATATTGTGATGTAGGCCATTCAAACTGGGGTTAAATGATATCTCAGGGTGGTTTTTATTTGCATTTCTCTAATAATTAGGGACAATGAGCATTTTTTTACATTTGTTAGACATTCATTCATATGTTTTGTTAGAGAAGGTTCTATTTATCTTTCTTGCCCAGTGATATAAGGCATTGTTGGCTCTTTTTATGTTGCTTAATTTGAATTCTCTGTAGATCCTAGTTATCAATCTTTTGTCCAATTCAAAATATGTAAATATCCTTTCCCATTGTGTAGGTTGTCTTTTTGCTTTGGTTGTTGTTTCCTTAGCTATACAGAAGCTTTTCAGATTAATTAGATCCCATTTGTTTTTTGTTTTTGCATTTGCCAGGGGAGTCTTCCTCATAAAGTCCTTCTCCAGGCTGATAGTTTCTAGTGTTTTCTCCACACTTTCTTTGAGGATTTTTTATCATTTTGTGTGTTATATTTAGGTCTTTTATACATCTTGAATCCATTTTGTGAGTGGAGAAAGGTGTGGGTCTAGTTTCAGTCTTTTCCATGTGGATATCCAGTTCTCCCAGGGACCATTTATTGAATAGAGATTCTTTCCCCCAGTGTATGTTCTTGTTTGGTTTATCAAATATTAGGTGGCTGTAAGATGTTTGTTTCATCTCCTGGTTTTTTATTTGGTTCCAGATGTCTATGTGTCTATTTTTGTGCCAATACCATGCTGTTTTGACCACTATGGCCGTGTAGTGAAGCCTAAAGTCTGGTAGGCTGATGCTCCTGGCTCTGTTTTTATTACTAAGAATTGCTTTGGCTATACGGATTTTTTTCTGGTTTCATACAGAACAAAAAATTATTTTTTCTAAGTCTTGAAAATATGATGTTGGTATTTTAATAGGTATGGCATTGAATCCGTAGATTGCTTTGGGATGTGTAGACATTTTAATGATTTTGGCTCTTCCCAGCCATGAACAAGGTATGTTCTTCCATTTTTCAATAACTTCTGCTATTTCTTTTCATAGTGATTCATAGTTTTCTAGTAGTATTCAGAGATAATCTCTTGTATCTCTCTGGTATCTGTTGTATTTCCCCTTTATTATTCCTGAATGAGGTTACTAGAAATTTTACTTGTATGTTTCAAGTTAGTCTAGCCAAAGGTTTATCTATCTTATTCACTTTTTTAAAAAAACAATTTTTTGTTTTATTCATTTTCTGAATGATTTTTATTTGTCTGTTTTCAATTTCATTAATCTTTGATCTAATTTTGGCTATTTGTTTTCTTCTCCTGGGTTTAGGGTTAGATTGTTCTTCTTTTTCCACTTCCATAAGATGGGTTGTGATTGTGCTGATGCACTCACTTTCTGTTTTTTGAAGATAGGCTTCTAGCACAATAAATTTTCCTCTCAGGACTCCTTTTCCTCTATCCCAGAGGTTTTGATAATTTGTGTCCTCATTTATGTTATGTATAGGGAAATTAACCAATTCCTCTTTTATCTCTTCCTGAACTCAACTATCATTCAGCATAAGGTTGTTTAGTTTCCAAGACATTGTGTTGGGATGAACAATTTTGTTGGAGTTGAACTTTGTCATTATAGCCTTCTGGTCTGAGAAAAGAAATGGTATAATTTTTATTCCTTTAATTTTTCTGAGGTTTGATTTGTATCCTAGGATGTGATCTATTTTGGATTATGTGCCATGAGGTGATGGGGGAAAAAAAGTATATTCTTTTGCTTTGGGATGGTGTGTTCTGTGTATGTCTGTTAATCCCATTTTTTCTAGTGTCATGTTTAAGACCTATGTATCCTTGTTTAGTTTCTGTTTAGAGGATCTATCCAGTTCTGTCAGGGGGGTGTTGAAGTCCCCAACTATTAAGGTGTTCTGGGATATCATATTGCTCAGACTCCTCAAGATATTTTTTATAAATCTTGGAGAATTTAAGTTGGGTCCATAGATATTTAACATTAAGATGTCTTCTTATTGTATTGTTCCTTTGACCAGAATGAAGAGTCCTTTGTCTTTCTTAACTAAAGTTGCTTTGAATCCACTTGTATCTGAGAATAATATTGTAAGCCCTCCTTTCCTCTGATTTCCATTTGTTTAGAACACTGTTTCCATTCTTTAACCTTGACTCTTAATTTGTCCTTCAGGGCTAAATGTGTCTCCTGGAGACAGCATATTGATGGCTTGTGCTTTTTTTACCCAATCAGACATCCTGTTCCTCTTCAGTGAAGAATTCAATGGATTAACATTTATTGAGATATTGATAACTGTGATGCAATTCTATTCATCTTCTTATGAGACAGTTTGTTGTGTAGTTTTATCCTTTGTGCTATTGTGGAAGCTAAGCTCTGGTCTTTGGCTTCTATGTGTTTATTTTGGTGGTATTCCACTGTGGTGCTTTGTATTGAGAATAGGTCTAAGTATTTCCTGTGGAGCTGGTCTTGTTGTGGTGAATTTCCTCAGTGCTTGTACAGGCACAAAGGATTTTATTTCTACATCAATTTTGAAGCCAAATTTGGAAAGATACAAAATTCTGGGCTGAGAATTAGTTTGTTTAAAGATGTTGAAGGTGTATGACCATGCTCTTCTGGCTTGAAAAGTTTCAGTTGAAAAGTCTGCTGTCAACCTAATGGTTCTGCCCTTGTAGGTCAATTGGTGCTTATTCCTAGTTGCTTGCAGAATTTTCTCCTTCATCTTGACTTTGGACAGGCTCATTACAATGTGTCTTGAAGAGGTTCTGTTAGAGTTGACAGGAACCAGGGTTTGATATCCATCTCAAAATTGTATGTCAAGATCTTTAGTATAACTTGGGAAGTTTTCATTGATGGTAGTCTCCAGTAGGGCTTCCATACCTTTGGGATAATCTTCTTCCCCTACAGGGATTCCTATTATCCATATGTTTGAATGCTTCATGACATCTTGTACTTCTCTAAGCACCTGCTCTGCTTTCTATCTCTTCTTTTCTGACTCTGTTACTATCTGTATTATCTCTAAGACTTTATCCTCTATCTCTGATGTTCTTTCTTCTCCATGGTCTAATCTATTTTTTTATATTTTTTACTGCTTTCTTATATTCCCTGATTGTCTCCTTCATTTCAAGCTCATCCATATCTGTTCTATATTCTACGTATTTCTCATCTGATTTTTGATTCTATCTTTGCCTTTTCTCTTCCAATACCTTTATTGTCTTAATCATCCATATTTTAATTCCCTTTCTGTCAAATCCATTATTTTGGGTTTTTTGCAGGTTTTGGCCGGGGCTGAGTTTGAGCCCACCACCTCCAGCATATGGGGCCAGTGCCCTACTCCTTTGAGCCACGGGTGTCACCCTGATTAATTCTTTATAGGAGGAATTGTCTTTAAAAATTGCCTTGTGGTTCCTTGGAGGATTTGCTCTAATTTGGTTATTCATGGTGCCTAAATTTTTCTTTTGGTTCCTCCTAATGTGTGCCTTCTTCTTATTCACTTCCTTGTGCACCTTTTTCCTTTTCACTTCCTCCTTTGCTTCAAGTTAACTTATTTCCGATTTCAGGTGATGAAGAGGCCTCTTGGTATTTGATCAAAAGGCACAAGAGGGTTGGAGGGAGCAAGAAGAAGCAAACAGAAAGGAAAAGAAAAGAAAGGAGGAGAAAAAGAAGGAAAAAGTAAGAGAAAAAGAAAGGGACAATAAAGAAAACAAAGAAAAGTGAAAACGGGGGATGGTGAATAACAGAAGAAAATTGAAGAGGAGGTGATAAGGAGGACCAGAGGGGTGGATGAGAGTGATATAAAAAATGTTATTGTTTTTCAGCACAGTGCTACAGCCACACCTGTAGCTCAAGGATTTTGAAGAGCAAGGCTAAGTGGGTTCCTCTAAATCAAACACTCCTTACCAGCCTGAACATAGTCAGCCTCTTCCTCTACCAAGAACGGGAAGAGAGTAAAAAGAGCAAACACAAAACCAATAAGGAAAAACTGAGTAAGGATGAAAAAAGAAAGAGAAAAAAAATAGAAGAGTTCTCCAGTGTGATCTTCCTAATACTTTCTTCCTGTAGTCAATGTAGAAAGTTCTCTTGGCCTTCTTGAGCCAGAATAATGCAGTAGTCCACCTACCAGACCAATATTGTGTCACTCCCACCCTCAGCAAATAAAGGTTAGAAAAAGAAAAAATATAATAAAAATATAAATATAAGAATAGACAAAGTAAATTAAATATACCATTGAATCAAATAAAGGAGAGGGTGGGAAGAATAATGAGGAAAGAAGAAAGACAACAAACCAAGAACAAAAGAAAAAAGGGGGGTATATCTTAGCTGATACTGAAGCACCTTATGTGGAAGATATGAGAAGAGCAGAAGAAGAATCTCAATCACCTGAGAGAATGCCACAGAGTGAAGTAGGGAGAGAGAAAGAAATCAAGCTAAAATTCTGCAACCATAAAAAAAAAAACAGGATCCCTTGTTCTTGTTGAATGTAAAAATGGAAGTTAGGAAAGAATCAGCCAAACAACTTAGCAAAAAACAAAACACATTGAAATGAGATTAAGAGGAAAAAAAAGTTCAAATAGCCTGATGTAAGCAATCTCTGCAACTAGCAAAGTAAGTAAAAAAGAGAAAAAAATAAAACAACAATCAAAATATATTATATATATATACACACACAAACATGTATATATGATGTAGGGATCCAACTTTAGTGGGAGTATATTTATGTTGCAAAGTACTTCCTGTACACTAGTTGGCATAGTAAATTTGGGGGACAAACAACACAGCAGTTAATGTCTCTCTGGTTCCCAGTCTCAGAGGTGTTTCCCAGCTTAGTTCCTAAAGATCTCCAGTTCACTTGCTCAGCCCTCAGGCCCTGTCAACCTGGGTTTCCTCAGCTCTCATAAATTCTTCAGATGCAGGTCTCACAGATTTCCCCTACAACAGTTCCCGTGGAGAGCATGAGTCCCTGGGCCTGTCAGGAGTATAGTTTCACTGTCTGCAGGTGTAACTCAGACCACTGTGCCTTAAACCCCCAGCAAGAGGCCCACCCTCACAGCCCTCTGGTGACCTTTATGACAATGGTGGCCCCTTGACCAGGGGCTTTCCTCCTGTGGATGTTTCACCTGCTGACAAACTGCCGCAGAACCCCTCCAGATAGCACCCCAATCTGGCCACCAAATTCCCCTTGGGAGTTTACTCTTCTCCAATCCAGAGTCCCTGGGCCTGTCACAAGTGTAGGTCCCCTCCCTGCAGGAGGAACTCAGACTGCCATGACTTAGGCCCACAGCAAAAGGCCCAGCCTCACAACCTTCTGGTGAACTTAACAGCAAAGGAGGCCCCCTGTCTGGGGCCTTTCCCCACATGGATGCATCACCTACTGCCAGACCACGACAGAACCTCTCCAGACTGCACCCCAATCTGGCCACCAAAATCTGCTCAGAAGTGCATACTTCTTCCAGTCCTTCCATTCAACATCTAGCTTCTCCCAAGAACCAAAAACTGCTAAAGGCTTCATCTGGGACCTCCGTGAGGGCACTGCCACCACTGTGGCCAAGGCATGCTGGCACGTGGCTTTACGTGCTGTGTCTCCAGTAAGTCCAATAGCCCATCACCTCATGGCACACTTCGAATTACCACTCCACGACAATATGCCACACCAGGAATGGTGTAGCCCTCTTTCTCTCCCCTGTTGCTCCAGGAGAACTCGTCTAAACATCTTTCCTATCTGCCATCACACCCTGCCCCTCAACATCTCCTTTATTTACAGAAGTGAGAAATATATTCAGACCAGAGTGAGAATGACCCCAAGTGGAAACACTATGAAATCCAGGTTTTCTGGCCCCTAATTTAGTATTCACCCTGCCCCTGTGCCATATCCCACCAGGTCTTTGGGGGAGGAATTTTGTGAACAGGTAAAGAAGACTACAATAGGAAAATTGCCCACTTTTCTTGTTTTAAGCAGAATTTGTTAATTCTCTGGGGTTTTCTACTCCAACTCCAGCACAATATTCCTATAGCATAGTTTATTAAGCTTTCATCCAAATAAAAAGGGCAGGGGTGGGTTTTTTCCTTTGTTCTGGTAAATCCAAAATGTTTCTGATAGCATGCCCTGGCCACAGTGGAGCAAAGTGGCCCCTTCAAGTTAAGGGATGCAAGGTTTTGTTTGCTTCAGAACAGCAGGGTGGGGTATGCTTGAAAATTAGTGGAACAGAAAGGGTAAGGGGAGTGAGTCCTACCTTCAGGAAGGAGCATTATGGGGTCAGTGCCAATATGACTCAAGAGAAAGTAGGAAGAAGGGGAATGAGAAGTAAGGAGAAAGCATGAGGATCCCAAGAAATTACATTGAAAGAAATCAGCCTCTAGTATTGCTGCTTTTTGTAGAATGGAAAGAAGGTGTTCCCAGGCTGGCTAAAAAATATCTTTTCTGCCTGAAGATTACTTATTAGAAAGTGAGACTCTTAATGCAAAGATTGATTTGTCTACTTATTCTGTACATTTTATAATCCTCATGTTTTAATAATACAGGTGGGCTATATTTTTAAGCTCTTAGAAATTTTATTTTAAAATAAGCCTTCACTTAAACCAGGGGTATCTAACCTGTGGCCAAGGATAGCTATGGATACAGCACAACACAAAATTGTAAACTTACTTGAAACTATATGAGTTTTTTTATGAAGTCATATACACATAGACCATGAAGACATTTATGCATATGTGGGGTACAATGTTTTGATTTTTTTTTTTTAAAGATTTTTTTTTTGAATCTTTTTTTTTTTTTTAATTGAATCATAGTTGTGTACATTAGTTCAACCATGGGGTACAGTGTGGGGGCTTCACGTGCAATCTGAGATATTTTATCAACCTGATTGACATACCATTCATGATATTTTCTCGTTTACTATATGAAAACATTCTTGATCTTTGTTTAGAAGTTTTCTCGTGACCCTTCGAATATGCACCACACATGTGATACAATCTGATATTGTTACATCAAACCAGCCAACACAGCTTTCACCTCATTTACTTAATTATTGTGTTAAGACATTTATGTTCTACGTTTGGCATATTTTATGTGTACCCTTGCAACATGCTCCATAAGTGTGGTCATGTCTTTTACCCTCCCTCTATCAAACCTTCCATCTCCCCTACCTTCCCACTCCATTTCTCTCCTTCATCCTGGGCTATAGTTGTGTTCTATCTTTCATAAGAAAGTGTGAATACATATAAGTTGGTTTCATAGAAGTACTGAGTACATTGAATATATTTTCTTCCATTCTTGAGATACTTTACTCAGGAGCATATGTTCCAGGTCCCTTCATGTAAACATAAAAGAGGTAAAGGCTCCATCTGTTTTTAAGGCTGCATAGTATTCCATGGTATACATATACCACAATTTATTAATCCATTCATGGGTTGATGGGCACTTGGGCTTCTTCCATGACTTGGCTATTACAAATTGAGCTGCAATGAATAATATGGTGCAAATATCTTTTTTGAAAAGTGATTTTTAGTCTTTTGGATATACTGTTAGAAGAGGAATTGCAGGATCCAATGG
>CAUYON010102916.1:0-49447 GCA_963573935.1 Arctocebus calabarensis | reverse complement strand
GGCGTCACACTGCTCACAGCAACCTCCAGCTCTTGGGCTTAAGCGATTCTCTTGCCTCAGCCTCCCTAGTAGCTGGGACTACAGGCGCCCGCCACAGCACCCGGCTATTTTTTTTTGTTTGTTTTGCAGTTCGGCCGAGGCTGGGCTTGAACCCGCCACCTTCGGTATATGGGGCCGGCGCCCTACTCCCTGAGCCACAGGAGCCGCCCTTAAAATTAGTTTTTAAAACTACTTTTCTATTGTTGCCTTGTTTGTATGTTGTTTTCTCTTGTCCTTTCTTGTTTTGTTGTTAACTTTCTAGATTAATTTTCCCATGTAATTTGTGGGTCCTTTTCAGAGAACAGACTTGTATCTTCTTTTATATACTGAAATATGTTTGGATTATGGCCTTAAATATTAGTTCTGTTCATTTGTTATTTTGTTTATATTATTTAGGGGCTACCATTATTTGTATATTGTTTCTTTTTTCATTTTTTTTTTTTTTTGTGTGTGTGATTTAAGGTTTTCTTTTTTCCTTTTTATATTATTATTATTTTTTCTTAAATCATAGCTGTGTACATTAGTGCAATCATGGGGTACAATGTGCTGGCTTCATTTATTTATTTATTTATTTTGAGACAGAGTTGCAAGCTGTCACCCTTGGTAGAGTGCGGTGATGTCACAGCTCACAGTAACCTCAAATTCTTGGGCTTACGCGATTCTCTTGCCTCAGCCTCCCAAGTAGCTAGGACTACAGGAACTCTCCACAATGCCTGGCTATTTTTTTTGTGTAGTTGTCATTGTTGTTTAGCAGGCCTGGCTGGGTTCGAACTCCTGGGGGTATGTGGCTGGCAGCCTAAACACTTAGGTATGGGCGCTAAGCCAGTATATTGTTTCTTCTTTGCCTGTCTTCCATTTCAACCACTTCTCTCTGAACCTGACTACTTTTAGTTTTGTATCTTTTTTTTGATTATTGTGGTTGTTTTCTTACCTTTTGTCAATGTCCCTTATTGAAATTTGATTCCCTCTTTCCTTGGAAATGTGTAAATTGTCCTTCACTTCTACAATATGTTTTATCTTTTTCCTCACATATTTTTCTTTGATTCAATCCATTCTCTCTTTATTTCTTCTTGTTTCTTGTCTATTTCTAGTTTAAAATGTCTAGTTTATGGTGGTTTTTTATAACCCAATGCTTATTATTATTATTTTGAGACAGAGTTGTTTGTTTTTGCTTAGTGCTCTTGGAGACTATTTTATCTTCGAAGTCTAATAATTTGACTTGTGTATGTTTTGGAGTTGACACGTTGATCCCTCTGTTGCCCCATCAAAAGTGCAGAGGCGGGCGGCGCCTATGGCTCAGTGAGTAGGGCACCAGCCCCATATACCGAGGGTGGCAGGTTCAAACTCAGCCCCAGCCAAACTGCAACAAAAAATAGCCAGGCATTGTGGCGGGTGCCTGTAGTCCCAGCTACTTGGGAGGCTGAGGCAAGAGAATTGCCTAAGCCCAGGAGTTGGTGTTTGCTGTGAGCTGTGTGATGCCATGGCACTCTACCGTGTGTGATAAAGTAAGACTATGTCTTTACAAAAAAAAAAAAAGTGCAGAGGCATCATCATAGCTCACAGCAACTTCAAACTCCTGGGCTCAAGGATCCTGTTGCCTCAACCTCCCCAGTAGCTGGGAGTAAATGTGTCTGTCATGACGTCTAGCTAATTTTTCTAGTTTTAGTAGAGACAGGGGTCTTGCTCTTGCTCAGGCTTGTCTCTAACTCCTGAGCTCAAGTGACCTCCTGTCCCGGCCTCCCAGAGTGCTAACATCACAGGCATGACCCACATGCCTGTACCCCCAAATGCTTCTTTGAGGATTTTTCCTTCACTTTGGAGTTTAAGTCATAGTTTTCTTCTGCTTTAAGTTTTAGTTCTTTTCAGGAGGAGAGAATTTTCATCAGCTAAAGTGGTTTTGTTTTTGTTTTCTTCTATTAGTTTTGTATATATTTACTCTGTTTTCACCTGTAATAGTTAATCTTTTGTGTCAGCTTGACTGGATTATAGGATTCCCAGGTATCTAGTTAAATATTATTTCTAGATGTGGCTGTGAGGGTGTTTCTGGACGAGATTAGCATCAAAAGCAGTTGACTAAGAAAGCAGATGATTTTCTCAATCTGGGTGGACACCATACAATCTATTGAGGGCCTGAATAGAGCACAAAGGTAGGAGTTGGGAAGATTGGTTAGCTCTCTGCCTGACTACTGAGCTGGCATGGCAATCTTCACCTGCTCTCCAGGCCTCTGGTACACAGGCCTTCAGATTCAGCTTAGGATTGGGCCAGTTGGCTCTCCATCTCTAAGGCCTTTGAATTACACCACTGCTTTCCTGGGTCTCCATCTCACAGACAGAATATCATGGCACTTCTCAGCCTTGATAATCACGTGAGTCAATGCCTGTTAGATATCTATCTATCAATCTAATTGGTTCTGTTTCTTTGGAAAATCCTAATACATTACCTATTCATTTCAAAGATGTGCTGTGGTTTGTAAGATTCCAAATTTAAGGGTATCTTCTTCTTTACAGTGAAATGCAGTTCTTTTTTTTGTTTTTCAGACAGAGCTTCAAGCTGTCACTCTGGGTAGAGTGCCGTGGCATTACCACTCACAGCAATCTCCAACTCCTGGGCTCAAGCAATTCTTCTGCCTCCGTCTCTCAAGTAGCTGGGACTATAGGCACCTGCCACAATGTCCAGCTGTTTTTTGGTCGCAGTCGTCATTGTTGTTTGGCGGGCCCAGGCTGGATTCGAACCTGCCAACTCAGGTGTATGTGGATGGCGCCTTAGCCACTTGAGCCACAGGCGCCGAGCCTGAAATGCAGTTCTTAATGGATGGTTCTTGCATGTGCAGAAGCATGCACATGAGAGTGTGTAGCTAAAGATTGCATTTTTTCAAAGCTTTGAAACTCACTTGCTTTACTTGACCCTCAAGTTCTTTTCACCTCTTTGCCTCCTCACCACACTCTAAAGAGTGTCTCTCTATTTCTTTTTACCTTCTGTCCCTCCAAAAGCAAAGTTTTTTATAGACTGCTACTGTGAAATCATGTGCACATTAATAAAACATATATAGTAAGCGCTCATATTTACTAGGAATCTTTTCCAGTATTTTTTTTTTTCCCTGAGACAGAATCTTACTATGTTGCTCTCAGTAGAGTGTCACAGCTCACAGCAACCTGAAACTCTTAGGCTTAAGTGATTCTCTTGCCTCAGCCTTCCAAGCAGCTGGGACTATAGGCGCCCGCCACAATGCCTGGCTATTGTTTGGTTGCAGTTGTCATTGTCCTTTAGCAGGCCCAGGCTGGGCTCGAACCCACCAGCCTTGGTGTATGTGGCTGGTGCCCTACTCAGTGAGCTACAGGTGCCAAGCCTCTTTTCCAGTATGTTAACCTGCCTACCAATGCTCCCTGTAACACAGACTCTCCTCTGCATTATGTGGACATTGCCATCCTGTGCAACAGCAAGGGAGCTCACTCAGTAGGTCTGCCATGGTGGATGCTGGCCCGGGAAGTTCTCCCCATGAGTGGCACCATCTCCTGTGAACACCCGTGGGAGGTCAGGCCTGATCTCTACTTCTACAGAGATCCTGAAGAGATTGAAAAGAAAGAGCAGGCTGCTGCTGAGAGAGCTGTGACCAAGGAGGACTTTCAGGCTGAATGGACTGCTCCAGCTCCTGCATTTACTGCTATGCAACTGGAGGTTGCAGACTGGGCAGAAGGCTGCAGGTGCACTCTGTGCCCACTCAGCAGGTCCCCACTGAAGACTGGTCTGCAGCTGCCACTGCCCAGGCCACCGACTGGGCAGTAACAACCACTGAATGGTCTGAAGCTGTTTGTCCACAAGCTCTTAAACAAGATGGAAATAGGTTGGCAGAAAATAAAAAATAAAAAAATAAAAAAAGTTTTCCTCATTTGGTTCCTTTTAAGCCCCTTCGCTTCCCCCAGTCCATCAAACAACTGGGAGCAACCTAAGAGTAGGTTTACAACAATACCATTGAGCTAGATTTCTGGCCCAGGCTTGACCCTTGCATTAACAGAGCATTAGTACTTTTCTGGTTCTGTTTAGACCCCTGTTAACTATAATCACCTCTGCAGTAACAATTCCCCAAATCATCAGCTATCTCCTGGCCACCATCCCCATATTGTTTGTACCTGCTCTTCCCATTACTTCCCAACACCTCTATGGACCCTTCTAAAATTCCCTTTTAAAGGTTATCTTCACTTTTTAAGGAAATTGTACTGAAACTTTTCTGTCCTAGAGGTCCTGCTTCCCATGTAGCCTTCTTAAGTGGACACTACTTTTCCTTCCACTCCTCACATATACCAGAGGCAAGAGGTGGGACACTGTTGTCCTCTTTTCTTTTATTAGCACTTCCAGACAAGGTTTCCTCATTTGTCTTTCTAAGCCCTAGGCAATTTTAACTTTATACATGTATCTAAATAGAAGATCTTTCCTTCTCTCAATGTTGTTTTCTAAGACTCTGCCAATTATCAGTTATTGAGGACGTCGGCTTCTGTTTCAACATCTTTCTCTCTCTGTCCTTGTTGACTTTATGGAGCTAACTCATCTTACAACCTGGCTTGCCATTTCTTTAAACTTTACTCCACTAACTTTTTTATTTCAGATTAATATAAGGGTACAAACAATTAGGTTACATTGTTTGGATTTGTTAGGTAAAGCCCAAGTTGTAGTTGAGCCCTTCACCCAGGAGGTGTGCCATTCGCCACTACATTGTGCCCATTAGGTGAGAGCTTGCCAGACCCCCATCTCTCCTCTCCCCTTCCCTCCACTTGAATTTAATTGTTTTTCTGTCATGTTCCACTAACTTTTCTTTCACACCATCTCAGCCCAGATCCTTGGTTGGGTCGCAGAGTTAATGACTGAAATCCTGGATTCGAGTGTCATACTCTCCGACCACAGCCTTCAATCCTTCCAGCTCACTTCTCTAGTGTCTCTATTTGAATAATTGCTCCACTCCACTGAGATCGCAAATCTATTAACCACACTAGCTTTTGACTCTGCATCAGCACATCTATATTGATTTCCCTCCTTCCTCAGCACAGAGTCCATAGAGTTACCGTAATCAACCACCTACACCACATATCTTTAACTCTCTCCCTTCTTGCTCCTTGTTTTATGCTGTTTGGCTCAATCCCAGCCTTGGCTGAGCACAATTATCTACTTTCTCAACACCTGCACTGAAGCTGTTGAATATTATTGGATGCAGGTCATATAACTAGGATGACTGGTTTGTCATCCACATTATAATAATCATAATTTTCAAATGGACACTCATCCTTTCCTGGCAAGCCTGCTGCATTTCTGTAGAAAGTTTGCTTTTCAGTTCCCAAGATTAATAATTCATATTCCATCCTCCTTGTTCAAATCTCTTCCATGTCTCATGTCCTTCACTCTCAGCCTTTGACCTTGCTTTAAACTAAATCGAGAATGTAGAAGCCATCTGATCAGAATTTCCTCATCTTCTCTCCGTGAAATCTACCAACTTAACTGAACTTAAATATATCTTCTCTATTTTACCTCTGTTTCTGCTCTTGCAAAGAGAAATTCCTCCACTCATGCTCTGGCTCCAGTACTCTTTTTCTTTGCAACTATTCCTTTCCTTTGGTTGTTCTCTTCCCCTCCTGCTCACCAATCCCTACCCCTGTACTGGATCATTCTCTTTAGCATAAGCTGCTCTAGTGAGGCTCATCCTGAAACTCCTTCCCTTGACCCCTAATCCCATTTCAACTATACCCTGCTTCTCTATTCCTAATTATACCCAGTCACTCATCTCCCTTTCACGTGCCAACCCACTTTTATCTGGGTTTGCAGCCTCCTCACAGCATTGAAACTGCTCTTGTCAAGGTCACCAAGAGCTCCTGCATTACCAAATCTAATTGACCTTTGCTCTCTCAGTGGCATTTGACATTAATGACCCTTTGCTCTCTTGGTTCCTATAATTCCATCCACTCTTGGTTCTCCTCCTCTCTCCTGGCTCCTTTTTTCTGAGCCTGACCTCAAAGTCAATGCTTCATCCTGTATCTTCTTCTTCTCTTTTTTTTGGAGACAGTCTCACTGTCACCCTGGGGAGAGTGCCATTGTGTCATAGCTCACAGCAACCTCAAACTCTTGGGCTCAGGTGATCCTCTTGCCTCAGCCTTCCGAGTAGATGGAACTGTAGGCATGTGCTGTCATGCTTGGCTAGTTTTCTCCTCCCTATTTTTAGTAGAGACAGAGTCTTACTCTTGCTCAGGCTGGTTTTGAATTCCTGAGCTCAAGCAATCCACCCACCTCGGCCTCCCGGCTAGGATTATAGGCATGAGCCCCATGCCTGGCCATCCTGTACCTTATTATTTATCAGTCCTTTATATGGTTGATTTCATTCAGTCCCATGGTTTTGAATGCTTATGCCTTGCAGATTTACACCTTCGGCACAGAACATCGGATTTATTCGACTGCTACTTGATCTCTCTATTTGGATGTCAGTTAAACATGAATCTTAGTCTCTAGTCAAAAATACACCTTCTTCTGATCTCTTCCCTCCAACTTATTCCTCTCTCATAATTCACTTTCTCAGTAAAATCACCATTATTCAGTCACTCATGCAACAGTTTAGAGGTAGTCCTGCATTTCCCCTCTTCCCTTATTTCCCATATGTAGCATCCATGAAAATGTACCTCTCAGATTTCCAGCTGCAGGGAGCATTGTTGACTGATGGCCCCAGCTGCTGTGTGCTGACATCTATCCCCAGGTTTCAGGCTATGTTGCCCATTGACTGCTCCAAGCCAGCAGCTGAGTGAGCGCACAGGGAGAAAAAGGCAGGCCCATTCTGGGAGACACAGGACTCCTCTGATAGGGGACTTTGGCTTGCAGATTCCCCATTGGCTGTATCATATATACAACTCTTCACATACAACTGCTTCATATATACAACTCTTCCTATCTTTCCTTTCTCTCCTCCATGGGGGGCTGACCCTGTCTAAGGTCTTTCCCAGTTCCCTGCAGATGCCTCCCTATTATTCTTTCACAGGCGAGAGAATAACTCTCTTGCAGGTTTTTTAACTGATATTGTTGTCTGCTTCTCAGAAGACTCGGACTAACATATCATACCTAATCCATCAGTAAATTTTATGTCATTTCTATCTCTTGCTCCCATCCACTTCTTATTGCTATCGCACTGTAAGGAGAAACTATGACATTTCTCCCCTGGGTTACTGTAATGGTCACCCACTTCCATCTCACACCTCTCCAATCCATTCTCACCACAGTAGTCAGAGTGATTTTTTTCTTAAATAGTAAATTTGTCATGTCACTTTCCTGCTTAAAACCTCTCAATTGCTTCCCATATGCTTAAATTCCTACCATGGCCACACAATGCTTTCCAGGCTGGCTCCTGCTTCTCTCTTCAACCTCATCTTGTTCTGATGCTCACCATGCTTCACATACTAGTATCCTTTCTTTTCCTACAAATTGCCAAGTCCTTTCCTGCCTCAGGGCTTTTCCACTGGCTCTCCCTTCATCCTACGGTACCCTTTCATCTTTTTCCTAAAATACCATATCCATCTCTTCAGAAGGTAGGCTGATTCTCACCCTTAGCTCTCATCAGTGAAGTCTCCTCCACCTGACCAATCGTTTCCACCCCCCAATTCTCCTGAGCATTTACCATTGTCTGTGACTATTTGGCTTAGTGCCTGTTTCTCCTACTTGAACAGGCTTAGGCATATTATGGCTCCAACCAACACTGTTTTTTATGGCCAATGATCTAAAAATGTTTTCACATATTTGTTTGAAAAAAAGCCATTTGTAAAGATCATTTCATGGTATATGAAAATTATGTGAAATCTGAATTCCAATGTCCATAAATAAAACTGGAACACAGCCATGTTCATTCGTTTGTTTTGTCATTCCTGCTTTCACAATACAACAGCAGAAATGAGTAGTCCTATATGGCCCACAGAGCCTAAAATAGTCACAGAAAAAGTTTCTGACTGCTCTAGTAGAATGTGAGGTCCATGGGTCCCTGGTCTTTGCCTAATTTGGTCCTTTATTCTCAGTGCCTGCTCCATATCTAATGCTTGATAATTACAGGCTGAATAAACCTTTCCTGTCTCCCCAGACTATTAACATCTGAGGTGGGGTAGTTGGATTTATCTCTCCTTGGCTTATTACTTTCTGTGATCCAGTCACAGCAATTTAGAATCAAATATTATAGACTCTGGAGAAGCACTTTGGAGACAGGAGTGTGTTTCACTCATCTTGAGATACCTAGCCCAAGGTAGGATGCAGCTGGAAACCCAAAGCACTCTTAGCGTTATCTTTTTTTTTTTTTTTTTTGAGACACAGCCTCAAGCTGTCACCTTGGATAGAGTTGCAGTGGCATCACAGGTCACAGCAACCTCCAATTCCTGGGCTCAAGCGAGTCTCCTGCCTCCGCTTTCCAAGTAGCTGGGACTACAGGCGCCCGCCACAACGCCCGGCCATTTTTTGGTTGCAGCCGTCATTGTTGTTTAGCGGGTCCTGGGGCTGGATTCGAACCCGCCAGCTCAGGTGTACGTGGCTGGCGCCTTAGCCCGTTGAGCCATAGGCGCCAAGCCACCTGTCAACACTATTAAGGAATGCCGAAAATTGCCCTGGAGCTATACAGCTTGGTCTATATTAGGTAATACAAAAATCATAGTTTATTACTTTATGCATCTAAGTAAAAGAAGCTGTTAGGCTTTTTGCAAAAAGCCTCATGGATTTTACCCAAATGAACTTAGACTCACTTTACTCAATGGAGGCCTGGCTATGCTAAAAGGAATTCTAAGTCTGAAAGTCTTAGAATTATTAGACTTGCATTCAACCTTCTTCCTTTCAGAGGAAGAACCTGGAGCCCACACAGGCAATTTCCCCAAATGGAACAACATACCAGCACAGAGCTAAACCCAGAATTCAGAGTTCACCATGCCCTGGGGCAGAGATCTTGCTGAGTCAAAGGTCTCTACAGTCCAATCCTGGGCATTTGTTATTCTGGTCTTTGTGTCCTCAATTCACCGAACCTTTTTCTCATGAGAGAAAAAAGGAATCCTATCGTAGAAGTCCCATCTCTGCCTTATAAAAAGAGGCTTTGTTTATGACATCCTGTTCTTTCAGATTCCTAACCTTAATTTTAGGCTCCATCAAACAGGATAATAAAGAGAGTACGTACAGTAGCAAGATAAAACCTTTATAGCCTTCTCTTCAATCCTTCTTCACTGCTATAAATCTTTCTCAGTTGTATCGCCCCTACCACCATCAAAGGCATTGGATCTCATATCGCAGATGCCTTTTAGACTAATCGGTTTATTGATCATCACATTTATATGTCTGGACAAAACAAAGCTCTATGTCTGAATCTTGCCTTGACCCCTAAGTCTCCTTGTTGGTAGCTGAACAAGAGAGTGATGAATAAGTAGGAGAGACCTAATTACAAATAGGCTTAACAAGTGTTGGTGAAATTGAACTGAATTTGTCAAACTGCCCTGAATTTTCTGTAGTACTGGAAGCCACAAAATCTGAATGCCAGGAGGGACCTTATAGGTGTGGGGTGGTCAGTGAATCCCAATTTTCTTTAAAAAATTGCATAGATTGGTATGCTCTCACCTAACGGGCACAATGTAAGATATGGCACACCTCCTGGTGTGGTACAACAGGGACCTTACCTAACAGACACAAACATTGTAACCCAATCATTTGTATCCTTATATTAATCTGAAATTTTAAAAAAAAAATGGCACAGGTTTACACATCACTTACTTAGAAGAGAGGGGTACATTTTCTGGGAAGTGACAATAGGATGTGGCTGTTGCACATTTAATGGAACTTCAGGAAAATTTCAATATAGTAGAAGGCAAGGCCTTCTGATACTCAGACTTTCCAACTGTGGAAAGGATGGCGTCTGGAGGGTACTCTATCCTTCAAGATATGCGAGCTAAGGTTCGTTGGCCAGCTACTGGTAAGGGAGCTAGAGAGGAGATCCCTGTTATGGTGCAGGATGTTGAGTTCATGTCACCAAGATGAGAGAAGTAGGAGTCTAACAGCTGGAGAGAACTGAAAGATGACTTAGTCCAGTTCTCTCACTTGATAGTTGAAAAAACTAAGATCCAAAGCATGGACATGAATTATCCAAGGTTATTCAGAACCAAGTCTAGAATCCAACACTTTGGGTTTCCCTTCCTAGTGTCTCTCCGCTACACTACAGTAGGTATGCCTGTATGTAGATATAGGAGAGAATACGTACATGCCCACTTAAATATATAATCTGACATATGTTCATTCAATTCTATCTGAGGTGTTTGGAAAAACTCCTTACTGCTGATATCCTTCTCTTAAAACAGTAAAATCAGTCTCACAAACAAAGTTAATAATAGAATCCTAACCTGGGTGATAACTTTTTCCCATTATGCTCTGTTCACTGGTTGGGTGGCATGTGGCATATTACCTTTCTGAGCCTCATCTTTCAAACTGGAATGAAAATCCTCCTAACTTAATAGGAGAATAGTGTAGATTAAATGAGAGGGTGACCATGAAAGCAAATTCTCCAAAAGGTAAACTATATTATATAAACATAAGCTGATGTTAACATCTGAAAACTAAGGAGAAAATGACATTGGATGTTTTAAGGAAAAGAAAAAAAAAATGAATTCTTCTAATCTACTTATTTAGTAGACTAATAATTTATGAAACCACAGACTACCAGGCCTCCTCTGGAACATCTTTCCGAGGGCTTGTCCAGCCCCTGCTGGCCCAATTTAAGAGATTAGCACTCACCACATCCAAAGTCAGTCATTACTCTACTGGACAGCTCCAACTAGCCACAAAGTTCTTCCTTATACAGAGTCAAAATGCCACTTAGTAATTTCTAAACATTGGTCCTCATTTTCCATTTAACCATTTTGTGTTAACAATCAGATAGGAAGGTGATAGCATCAGTTACCCCACTGAACCTCCAGATGAATGTGACAAGCTGGCTCTGGCCTCTCTGAGTCAGACTCCCCATACATACCCTGCTTCCACAGTGTAGCTTCTACTAGGGAAGTGTTTCCCATGCTGGGGGCAATTTTGTCCCCCAGGGGCCATCCAGCAATGTTTAAAGACACTTTAGGTTGCCACAGTGAGGTTGTGCTACTAATATCTGATGGGTAGAGGCCAGGGATATTGTTAAGCATCTTACAATGCACAGGACAGTCCCTACAACAAAGAATTATCTGGGTCCAAATGTCAACAGAGCTGAGGTTAAGGAACTCTTGTGCTAGGGGAGGAGCCGTCTCTGTCCAAAGACTCACAGACCTTCAGAATGTGCCCTCTCTCCTTTTCCCCAAAATGTAGTAATAGTCTTTTCCAATCGAACTTGCTGGCCAGGTGAGTACTCCTTCCTGCCTCCCTCACTGCTTTGTGTCTCCTCAAAGCTGGGTGCAGGATCAGAAAGGATGACCTTTCCTCAATGAGGAGGGCCATTTCTTGCATAGGCAGGAGAACCTTTTAAAAATGTGTTTATATTATAAATGTCATTTTTAAAAGTTCCCTTTCCTGTCTTCCTAAAAAATAAATCAGTCCCAACCAAGGGGAACAAGGAAAGGAGAAGACAGGCTGTATTTACTGAAAGCCGCAGAGGATGCTTGGTAAGTTCGGTTCTCGGTCCCGGAGTCCACTGGGAGGTGGAAGGTGCCTTCAGTGCCACAGGAGGACGAGTTCTGTGGCCAGGCCTGTTTCATCAGCAGAGTTGCTTAAGGAAAGACATAAGAATGGCATTAGGCAGAAATAAGAAGTGGGTACCACCAATCATAGACACAAAGCAAGGGTCTTGTGCTGGACAGAAACACATATAACCCAAGGGGCCTGTTCAGACACACAGGATGGTTCAGCCTTTCTGCGATGGGTGAGTAGCTTGGGAGGAGTGCTAACATGTTCTTCCAAACGATTTGAAACCAAAGAACTTACACTAAGAGAGTCAGGATTTTCTACCCACTACAAAGATGACCATGAATACCGCCACCTACTACCGACATTGTGGCCTAAGGCTCTGGTATATTCTTCAACCACTTTCCCATTACCATGTAGCAACCTGGGAGCCTCTGGCTATATAGTGAGCCAACTAAGTACTCTTTAGGTTCTGGAATCTCACCTGGGATTTAATAAGTTTTAATATATCTATGTATTTAACAAATTGCTTTCAAAGAGAGATCCACAAATAATTACCATATTACAAGAAACTTATTGGACTACCTTCTCTTCTAAAGGGTCTGGCCATGTTAACTTAAAAGGCAAGGTGATGTGGCTTTACTAAACCTCCCAACCCAGTGGGGCATCCCTTGCTAACTCCTCCTGTACATTTAGCTGGGCCCAAATAGACATATCTCTTGCATACCCCTGAGTATCTGCTGATGAGGTGCTACAAGGAGTGCCCTACCTGAGATAGCACCTAATGAATTAGAGATGGTGTTCTGGGCTTTTAAGAAAGTAAACATCAATTGGGGCATATGTGAAGTAGAAATGAGGCCCAGTTTGAGATCTGCAGAGACTTCCCAGGCTGACTCAAGCTCAGCTTGAAAAATTTGAGAGATGATAATTCATATGTTCTAAAATAGGGGGCAATTAAACACTTACCTTTATGGTATCCTAAGAGTAAAAAGATAGAAAATAAGGTTCCAAAGTGGAGGGAGATGCCTAACTTCTTAACTATTTCCCTTGTTATAATTTCAAACATTAGAAGAGAAATATTCTTTTTTCCATTTTGTTGAGACAGTGTCTCATTCTAGTGCTTGTGCTAAAGTGCAGTGGCATCATCATAGTTCACGACAACCTCAAACTCCTGGGCTCAACCCATCATCCTGCTTCAACTTCCAAATAACTGGGACTATAGGTATGCACCACTACATCTGTCTAATTTTTATATTTTTTGTAGAGATGAGATTTTACTAATGTTGCTCAGGATAGTCTCAAACTCCCAAACTTAAGTGACCCCTCCTGCCTTGGCCTCCCAAAGTGCTGCAATTACTGGCATGAGCCACTGTGCCCAGCCAGAAGAAATATTCTTTCTTTTTTTTCATTTTGAGACAGAGTCTCAAGCTGTTGCCCTGGGTATAGTCCTGTGGCATCATAGCTCACAGTAACCTCCAACTCTTGGGCTTAAGTGATCTTCTTGCCTCAGTTTTTCTATTTTTAGTAGAGACAGGGTCTTGCTTTTGCTCAGGCTGGTCTCAAACTCATGAGCTCAAGCAATCCACCTGCCTCAGCTTCCCAGAGTGCTAGGATTACAGGCATGAGCCACCATGCCCAGCCAGGGAAAATACTCTTAACCCAAATCTTTACTTATGGGAAAAAGAATGATTTTAGCAATTTTTTTTTATACTCAAATAAGTAGTAAGGTCTTGGGAGTCATAGATATTGGATGTTTTAAAATATATTAGCAGGAGGTGGGGCCACACTGGCAACAGATATACTTGAAACATTTTAACAAGGGGCAAAGGTAAGACAGGGTGGTATGAGAAGAAAATATGCCTGTATACAGTCTAATTCCACCAGGACAAGGATATTTTACCCCCAAAGAAAACACTGTAACCCCCTTTGTCCACCTGGGTACCAGGTAATGCCTCTGGTTCCTTCAATCATGGAAGTACCAGTGCCAGAGAAGGTAGGAGACTCTCTTGTTTTTGCTAACCCAAGGCTAGAATATGGCTGTTATAGGCTGACTCTGAGCTTGCATTAATGGCCTGCAATATATACAGCAGATGTTGAGAAATGAGAAGGAAATCATGGGCAGGAAAGTGACACTAAAAGGAGTATTCTGGCAAGAGAAATGGAGACCCAACAGAACTCCATGTAGAGTCCAGGGCTTTGTTAGACATCAAGATGTGGTTCTGCAGACAATATAGGAAGAGGAGTGCATTTTAAAAGCAATCATCTTGTGTTTCTTTGGTGGAGGTAATAGAGGGGAATGAAGAGTCCAATTAGTGTTGAAAAATCTCATGAAGATGTCTCCAAATTTAGAAACTGCTACTCCACATGGCTGCAAAGCTGTCGTCACGCAAAACAACTCTCTAAAAAGTGAAACATGTAGCTCTGAAATGTTATATACAGCAAGCTCATGCCTTTGAGACCCCATAGGAACTCCACCAAGGGCAGAAGGCCTGAATATGGCTATAGGAATTGGGCGAATTTGGAGGTTTACCCTTTACCACAATTGTTACCATAAGCCACAAGTCTGACATTAGCCTGAAGGACTGTGTGACAAAGTAAGTAAATCAAATTAACTAAAGAGCACTGAGGCCTACACTGAATTCAGCACTGAGGGAGCACCGCGGTAGACAGGAATACACATAGGTCATGGTCACCGCACACAAAGTACTTATGGTCTAGCTGAGGATGCAACACAGCCACACGCCAACCAGGGAGTGAACAAGACAGCATGATACACAGTAAAATAATGTTCCAGATTAACCAGGAAAGAAGCAAGTGTGGATGTGCCTTTGATTATGCCTTTTCCAACTGATCACATCAACTATACTCTATGTTTTTCTGAATAAAAGATTATTTTCTTCTGGTTTCATTTTAAAGAAAGCAAATTAGTACTAGTATTTTCTGTACTATATTTGAATATTTAATAACTTAAACAACTGAAATAATGTGAAAACGAAAAACAAATATTAGCTGGCAACCTGACCTCCCCATTCGTTAGTTGCACTGTATGATCCAGCTCCTCCATGTACCATCCTAAAGTAACACATTGTTGGTGGTAGCGATTCAGAGCTCAGCTGTGGGAGTCAGATAGTCCCAACTGAAACTCACAGAGCCATGGGCTAGACAGACTGCTCTGACAGGCATGCTTGCTCTTGGGTGCCTGAAAGGTACTACTTCCTAGAAATGTTTTTTATTTCAAACTGGGTGGTAATTAAATATAGGCATATACATGTGTCAAAACATTAAGTTTGTACATTTAAGACTTAGTGTACTTCGCTTACTTTACTGTGTATGTTATCCCTCAATTAAAAGAAAAAAAAAAAAAACAGAGAGAGAACCCTTGGCAGTGAAGGACCATGCGTCCAGTCACAGCATGCTGCCCACAACCAGGTGCTGGGTTGTTCACTTTCCTAGATACGGCGCCCTCACGCCCTCTGACACTTGAACAATCTGTTAAGCACACTCACAAGGAGAACAGGCAGCAAGGGACCATCATCCTGAACAATGTACTGAATCAGGACATCTGAGTTCTAGCCTGGGCTCTGCCACTTATTAGCTGTGGGACCTTGGGCAAGTCACTTAAACTAAACTTTAGTTTGTTGTCTCATAAAATGGCAATAATAATCACTCCCTGACTAATGTGAGGGTAAAAGATAAAGTGTCATCCAGTCTTATGGCTTCTAGTTACTCCTTCCATTTCCGTAGTTATGGACAGCTCTGATCTGAACTACTGAAACTGCTTCCTCACTGTTCTGGCTTTAAACCTGCCCCTTCCAACCTCCAACATGCGTTCAGAGTGATATTTCTCAGACATAAACTTAATCACAAAACTTTTTTTCAAAAACATTCTACAGCTCTCCACTGCCTACACGTTACAGTCTGAGCTCCAGCATAGCATTCAATGTCCCCTGATCTAATCCCCTTGATCTCTCCAGATTCTTTCATTGTTTTCACTCTCCAACCCATACTACAAGCCACAGAATATGCTGAGGAACTTAACATCTCTGTGCTTTGTCTACACTGCTACTTCTTTTGGCATGTCTTTCCCCAAACTCCACCTACTAAACCTTAATCCATCAATCATGAGCTGAAGACTCGCTTCTACTATGAAGGCTTTTCTTCTCCCCACCTTTAATCACAACTTCTTCATATATCCCACGCAGTTGACTAGCCTAGTCCCTATGATTCTTTTTTTTTGAGTCATGAGTCCCACTTCCTTACCCTCGGTAGAGTGCCATGGTGTCTTAGCTCACAGCAACCTCAAACTCTTGGGCTCAAGAGATCCTCTTCCCTCAGCCTCCTGAGTAGCTAGAAGTACAGACACCCACTACAACGCCTGGCTATTTTTTTAGAGATGGGGTCTCGCTCTTCTTGCTCAGGCTGATCTTGAACTCGTGAGCTCAAGCAATCCACCTACCTGGGCTTCCCAGAGTTCCAGAGTACTAGGATTATAGGCATGAGCCACTGTGCCTGGTGTCCTTATGATTCTCAAAAGCCCCTGTGCTTAACATCTTATCCGTTTCCCCATTAAACTATGAGCTCCTTGAGAATAAGGACCGTTTCTTATTGGTCTTTATAACTTTGAAGGGCCAGCTTAGGACCTGGAAAAGAATATTTTATGAAGTGAAGACCTCTATCCATATTCTTTACGCATATTTACTTCAGATATATAATTGGAAGGGTCTCACTTTATTACTCAGGCTGGAAAACAGTAACATGATCAGGGCTCACTGCTGCCTTGACCTCCTGGACTCAAGTGATTCTCTCATCTCAACCCCCTAAATAGCTAGGATTATAGGTGCATGCCATCATACTCAGCTGATTTTTTAAAAATAAATTTTGTGGAGACAGGATCTCACTATGTTGCCCAGGCTGACCTCAAACTCCTGGGCATAGCAATCCTCCTGCCTTGGCCTCCCAAAGTGCTGGGATTATAGATGTGGGTCACCCTATCTCTAGCCAGCTTCTCAAACTGGAGTCTTCTGTTCATACATCCTGAGGCAAACAGGTAGTAACCCTCCATAAATGATATAAGAAACATGTCTGTGACTAGCAAATTAATAATAAAATAAGAGGACAGTGTGTTAGCATTTAAAGGGGCCTCAGAGATCATGTGTAATAAAACAATCTAACTATGGCTTAGAGACATTAGCAAATTGCCCAAGATCACGCAGCCCACAGCAATGGCAAGGAGAAGTTTCACAGCTCATTTCCTGAAAGATGGGCCACACACAAATTCAATTTCCAGCATCCAAATAATTCAAGGTTAAAAGTTGAAAAAGTATGCAGAGATTTTCAAAAAAAATTGTCCTGAGCAGCCCAGGTGAGTGTCAAGTCCCTTCATGGTCCCTTCCTGTCTATGACAAACAAGACCTAGTCAAGTTACACTGCTGGGACCCTCACAGGTGCCCAGAAGTTCCCGTGGTGCCTTGGGCCTGGAGTCCACACTGCCCAGAGAACCCAGCTCTGGTCTCTCATTTAATAGCACACTTGGCCCCCATTTTTCTCACCATCTAGAAAAATGCCCCCCAAATAAGCCCAGAGTTCAAGATCTGGGCTAAGGGAACAGATTGTATCTAAAGTCAACCAGGTCTTCAAACATGTCAGACTGCTGATGGAGATGGAAAACCTGATCCCGGGGCAGACTAGTTTTTTGGGTTCTAATAGGCATATCCAGGTATTCCTTCACAGAGGCTGCCACAAAGCAAACAGAGGAGCCACATATAGGCCCTGGAATGTTTGTTCATTTGTTTGTTTGAATTCTGTAGCCAGGTTAGGGTGAGAGACGCCTTTTAGTGCCAAGATCCTTCATTGTGGCCCTAGGGGACAGTTCATGTGTGTCTCCAACCCATGATTTTGCACCATCAGACATGTTCCTGCATGCTTTAGGAACTGCTGCTGAGCCACCTGGGGGGAGCCCAAGCCTAGGGGATGAGATTTGGGGAGGAAAGGAAAAGGGATCTACCATTATTACAAGATAACACATAGGCTATAATACAGATGAGGAAAAATAGCTCTCCTACCATAAGCTGAATGCAGGAACTGAAACTCTGTTGGATAGAAATGTTAGTTGAAATTACCACTAAGAATTTGTGAAAAGTACACATTGCAGTTACATAAACAGATTTTATCTCAAGATAGCAGTTTCCCCTGGGCTGCACAAGAAACAGTGAATGCAGGGGTTGGGGGGAGTACCTTGACCCTAGAGAGGGTGACAGACTTGCCATCCAGGAAAGTCCATTCATTGTGGAGGGGGCACCTTCCTGGATGCCATGGTGTCTTCCATGGATGTAAATAAATCTAAACTCTTGTTTTTCACTTGTCTGTGTTATCCAGAATACATTTCAACTGTCCCAAGAACTGCAGAGGAATTTCACACATGACAGAGACTTTACTTGTTAGAGCAAGCGAAGGCTCAGGGACAATCTTGCCATCTTTGGCCTCTAAAGAGTTGTCTGTTAAGCCCCAGAGAGCAAGGACCACATGCAGAGGCACTCCCTCCCAGAAGCTTCTGGGACAATGTGGTACTATCGAAGGAACACAGGCTGTAGGGTCAGACAAGTTGGGTTTGAATCCCAGCTCTACTGCTTTTTAGCTGTATAACTTTGGATGACCTATTTAACCTTTCGAGCAAACTGGAGGCAAAAAGCTCTAACTTACAAGACTTAGGTAAAAATGAATGTTCCTTTAAAAGTGGAGAAATTAAACAAAACAAATATTTGCAACATGCTTTGTGCAGGGCCTGGAACAGAGGTGTTCAGAAGGCACAAATTCCTTTCCCCTACTCTTCCCCAAGTTTGTTATATGTAAAATAGAAGTAACAAGACAGATTATCGTTAATAGGACAAATTCTTTGGTCTCCAGATTCTGAAAACTAAGTCTTGGCTGGCCCCTGATTCCTGTGGGAACAAATTATTCTTACATAACATCCCTGAAATCATTCAAAGCTTGGGAAAAAGCTCTAAGTACCCACACTGTTTTCAGAACCAATGAAAGAGTGAACCATTTCCCTGTATCCTGGACAGTACATCTTAGGTAAGTACTCAGAGCTGCTAAAAATAGCTCTTCTGAAACAACTTCTTGATCTCCTTGAGGTAGGTGAAAGAAATTTAAAACTGAGACCTGGCTCCTTTGCAGATACTTCTCTGCACTACAAATGGCTGGCTCTGGCAGGAAACAAGAGAGTAACCTACACTGTTCTCTCTGACCTTGAGCCAGCTACTCCATGGCAGGAAGTCCCCACCGCCGTCAGGAAATCTGCATTGTGAATGCAGAGATGAGCATCCCCAAACATGGAACAGACCCAGTTGTATGTGCATGTCATTGAAAAAAGACACCTTAGGAGGTAACATCATTTATTTCCAATAGTTTTTGTTTGCCAAAAAAAAGGAGGGGCTATCTGCTAACTTCATGGTGGGTGGGGGTATGTGTGTATCTGTGTGTGTGTGTATATAATATGATTTTGATATGATTCCTACTTTAGAAATGGGGCAACAAAGGTTCAAAGAGGTCAGGTGACTTTAAGGTCACTTTATTCTCAGAAGTGACAGAGTCAGGACTCAAATCTAGGCCTTCAGAGATAACCCATGTTCTTTTCTCCTTTAAACATCCCAGAAGAAAGAGAATGACAAACAACAAGTACTGGTTGGAATGGCACAGAAAAGCATGGGACTGAGAGAAAGAGATCTGCCAAGGGTTCTAGTCCATATTCTGCTGCTAATTCACTAGGTAACTTGGAACAAAATGTGCTCTCTCTGGAACTCCCTTGTCAAGAGAAAAGATTAAAATGGAGGATCTCTGGAGTCTTTTGAAGCTTTCTAATTCTATAATAATAACTGCTAAATAAGAAACTACAGCTATTATCATGACAATCAAGGCCTAAGTCTGACTATTATTACAGATTCAAGTAGCGCCCCACAGTCTGTACTTCAACCACTTCCCTACTTCCAGGTTACTCGCAGTATTTTGTCTTCATATCTCAATGTCTCTGTCCATGCTTTCCTCTGCCTACAATCTCCACTCTTCCTTTGTGTGTTTAAAAGAACACCTCCTACTACTCCCTCAAGTTTCTACTGCTGCCTCCTCTGTGAAGCCCCCCTACACTTTCATCCCTAGGCAGACTGCTGTTCCCTCCTCTCTTCCTATATGTATTCCTTTGGCAATACTTATCACACTGTACTATAAGTGAATGTGTTTATATGCCAGGTTTCCAAACAAACTTAAGCTACTTCAGGCAAAGATGGCATCTTTAAATATTTCTATCTCAGTGTGGAGAACATTCAACAAATAAGTATTTGTTTAGTAAATAAAGAAGAACTTACATAAAACCATCCACAACCCTGAAGTAGGCAGTCACATCAAAAACTCAGTGAGCAAAAAAAAAAAAAACCCAAAAAACTCAGTGAACTACGGTGACTTGCCCAAGGCATTAAACCTAGTTAAGAGTTAGGTGATCAGGATTCAAACCCAGGACTTTCTAACCACAGAGCCTGTATTTTTTCTTCCTGTTCTTGAATGTTAAAATACCAGCTAAGTATGATGGTTAAGATGATGGTTAAAACCTCTGCAATGCTCTTGGCTCAAAATCCAATAAAACTTTTTTTCTTTTCAGAGACAAAGTCTCATTGTGTCACCCTGGGTAGAGTGCTGTAGTGTCAAAGCTCACAGCAACCTCCAACTCCTGGGTCTGGGCGATTCTCCTGCCTCAGCCTCCCGAGTAGCTGGGACTACAGGTGCCTGCCACAACGCCTAGCCATTTTTTTTGTTGCAGTTTGGCTGGGGCTGGGTTTGAACCCACAACCCTCAGGATATGGGGCCAGCACCCTACCCACTGAGCCACAGGTGCCACCCAAAATCCAATAAAACTTTTCAACATTTTCTTTCTTTCTTTCTTTTTTTTTTTGTAGAGACAGAGTCTCACTTTATTGCCTTTGGTAGAGTGCCATGGCATCACACAGTTCACAGCAACCTCCAACCCTTGGGCTTAGGCGATTCTGTTGCCTCAGCCTCCCAAGTAGCTGGGACTATAGGCGCCCGCCACAAAGCCTGGCTATTTTTCTGTTTTGCAGTTCGGCCGAGGCCAGGTTTGAACCTGCCACATTCAGTATATGGGGCCTGCGCCCTACTGGATGAGCCACAGGTGCCACCCAATTTTCAAACCCATTTCAATCTCTACCCAAGAAGAGTTGGGCCTTTATTACTTTGAAAAACAAGTAGCTTATTTCAGCATGAAAACCAGGTCTTTATTCTCTGGTGGCAAGTCTCTCACTCTCTTCCAATCCACATCCCAGGAGTGTATATTTGTGTGTGTGTGTGTGTCCCAATGGCAGCCTCAGGGGAAACTGAGCAAAGAATGAATTTGGACACTACTTGGGAGAGTAGAAAAGGTTCTGTGAGGAGGATGCATATCTCAAACATTCCAGCATAGGAGAGATGAGTGAACCTTAAGTCCCAAGAATAATGGAGGAGATTCTACTCCCAACCCCCACCCTGAGGCTGATCTGCTCCAGTTCCCAAAGGGGACTCCCAGGAGAATCATGCTGGGATAGGCTGAGCCCAGAGCCATTAAGGACAAAAAAAAGGCCTGTAGGGTGAGTTTTTTTTTTTTCCAAATAGGGCTTCACCTCCCACCACATTCACCACTACTGCCCCCACCTTCTCCTTACCTGGAGCATAACTGGGGCTATTGGTAGGATACAGGCTGGGATTGTAGGCAGGTGCTGCTGCTGGGTAGGCTGTGGGGTAACCTAGAGAGAGACAAGAAAAAGCCTCATTTAGTTGGGCAAGAAAAAACATTGAGTTGAAGAAATAGAATCCAATTCCTGGGCTTGACCTTTATCTCTTTGTGGGTTATTTTAAACAGTATGTGTGACCAGCTTTGAGTCTCTGAAGAGAAAAGTTACCAATACCACAATTCCAATATATGAATATTATAGGTCTATTTTTAAAGGCAATATAAGAAATATATCTCTATGTTCACTATAAAAAAACGGAACTGATATTTTAAGTGTTAACATTGTTTATGTGGTACAAGTTTACTTTCACCTTCCTGCCACAATACTACCCTCCTTTCCAGAGGTTACACATTAAACTTTTAGCATCTATCCTTCTGGAAGGTTTTCTATGCATTTTTACACATCTATTTAGTGATATGCTGGTAAGTTTTTAAAAACTGGCTCAAAAGGGGTGGAGGTGGAGGCTTTTTTGTAGCATTTGCCAATTGCGCTGGCATAAAATACTCCTACTATGGCCAAGCTGAAGCTACCAGTGTCCCCGAAGGAACAGCTGAGAAGAGATGCCCATGCTCAGACAAGGCAGCTCCAGCTCACCTCGACATATTTTTAATATATATATAGTTTAGGGGTTTTGAGAAAAATTTTTTATGGTAGTAAAGTACATATAATATAAAAGCTGCAGTTTTAACCATTTGTAAATTGTACATTTGTAAATGTACAATTCAGCAGCAGTGATTACATTTACAATGTTGAACAGCTAACTAACCTCGCTATTTGTTTCTAAAATCACTAATCAAAAAAATAAATAAATAAAAATAAACCCACTAATCACCCCAAACAGAAACATTGAAAGCATTAGCAAATAACTCTGCATTCTTCATCCCCCACTGTGGTAACATCTAATATACTTTCTGTCTCTATGAATTTGCCTATTTTAGATATTTCGTGTTAATTAAATATACACCGTTTGTCCTTTATCCTTCTGCGTCTGGCTTCTTTCTCTAAGCATAATGTTTTTAAGGTTCATCTATGTTGTAGCATGTACTAGAATTTCATTCCTTTATATGACTGAAAAATGCTCTGTTTTATGTATATACCACATTTTGTTTATCTATTTCTGTTAATGGATACCTGAATAATGTTGTAAAGAATAATAGCATGAGTATCTCTTTGAGTGCCTGTTTTCAGTTCTTTGGGATCTATATTGAATAATGGAATTTTTTTTGTAATTTCATGGTTATTAGCCTTTTGTGGGAAAGAGAGGGTCTTACTATGGGCTCAAGGGATCCTCCCACTTCAGCATCTTGAGTAGCTGGGACTACAGGTACACACCACTGAACCTGGCTCTTACGCTTAGCTTTCTAAGGAACTACCAAACTATTTTCACAACAGCTGCTATAGATTACATTACCACTAGCAATATACATGTGTGAAGGTTCAAATTTCTCTAGAGCCTCACAAGTGCTTGCTATTTTTTGGTTTTTTTGTTTTTGTTTTGGTTGCAGCCGTCATTGTTGATTGGCGGGCCCAGGCTGGATTCGAACCTGCCAGCTCAGGTGTATGTGGCTGGCGCCTTAGCCCATTGAGCCACCTGCGCCGAGCCGCTATTTTCTGTTTTTTAAATTACTGTATACTTATCCTCTACAGTAAGTATAAAGTGGGATTCAGTTTGGTTTGGCTCTGCATTTCCCTAATAAATAATGATACTGACCACCTTTTCATGTGTTTATTGACTCTCCATATATCTTCTTTGGAAGAATGTCTAACCAAATAATTTTCTCATTTTTGAATTGGGCTGTCTTTTTGCTGTTGTATTGTAGAAGTTCTTTATATATTCTGAATATTAAACTATTATCAGATATATTACTTACAAATATTTTCTTCCATTCTGTGTGGATTTCTTTCTTTTCTTTCTCTTTCTCTCTCCCTCCCCCTCATTCTCTTCGAGACAGAGTCTCAAACTGTTGCCCTCGGTAAAGTGCTGTGACATCATAGCTTATAGTAATCTCCAAGCAGTCCTCTTGCCTCAGTGTTTCTATTTTTAGTAGAGAAAAAAGCGAAGGGGTCTCGCTTTTGCTCTGGCTGGTCTTGAACTCGTGAGCTCAAGCTATCCACCTGTCTCAGCCTCCCAGAGTGCTAGGATTACATGTGTGAGCTACCACACTTGGTAATTTTTTTTGTTGCAGTTTGGCCGGGGCTTGGTTCAAACCTGTCACCCTCGGTATATGGGGCCGGCGCCCTACTCACTGAGCCGCAGGTGCCACCCCGTATATACAATTTTATATTCAACTTTTCATTTTAACATTATAAATATTTCCCCACATAATTACATATTTTCAAAACCACATTTTAAATATATTTATGTTATTCCATTATACATATAGATATATTAAATCATTTAACCATTAATCATCTGTTTTTAGAAATTTAGGTTGTTTGAAAATTTTCATTTTCATAATAGTTAATAGCCTAAATAAATCATGGCTAATTATTTCTTTAGAAATGAGCTCTAGAAGTGGAGATTTCTATCTGAAAGAATAGGGGTATTTTTAAAAGTCATCCATGCAACAAATACATATTTGAGTAACCAGACTTTGGTTTAGGAACTTTCATCAGTGAACAAATCAAAGATTCCTGTCCTTATGGAGCTTATTATAGTCTAAGAGGATGAGAGAAAGTTGTGGATAAATAGTAAATATAAATAGGTTGGGCACAGTGGCTCACACCTGCAATCCCAGCGTTCTGGGAGGACCAGGGAGGAGGAATGCTTGAGTTCAGGAATTCCAGACAAACCTGAGCAAGAGTCTCTACTAAATATAGAAAAACTTAGCTGAGCATTGTGGTGGCACCTATAGTCCCAGTTACTCGAGAGGCTAAGGTAGGAGGATCTCCTGAACCCAGCAGGTTGAGGTTGCTGTGAGCTAGGATGATGCCACAGCACTCTAGCCTGGGCAACAGAATGAGACTCTGTGTTTAAAAAAAAAGTAAACAAAAACAAAGAAAATCTTCAATGCTACAGAAAAGAGGAAAAAGGCAGGGGAAAGTGTATCAGAGATGCCAAAGCACTGAGGTTGAGGACATGGCAATATTAAACAGGATAATCAGGATAAGACACATTGAGAAGGTAAGATTTCCACCAAAACTTCAAGGAAATGGTGAGAGTTAACCAAGCAGATAGCTGGAGGAAGAATATTTCAGACAAAGGCAACAGTGCAAATGCCAAGTTGAGAGCATAGGGGACATTTCGGAGGAATAGCAAAGAGTCCAGGGTGGCTGGAGTGGAACAAATAAGGGTACCAGGCTGGGTGTGGTGGCTCTTGTCTATAACTGGGACACTGAGGTAGAAGGATCATTTGAAGCTAGGAGTTCAAGGCCAGGCTAAGCAAATTTTTCTACAAAAAACAAGCAGTTAGCCAGGTATGGTGGTGTGAGACTGCAGCCCAGTTGGATGTTACAGTGGGTTATGATGATGTCACTACACTTTAGCCCAAGCAACAGAGGGATACCGGGAAAGAAAGGAAAGAAAGAAAAGAAAGAAAGAAAGAAAGAAAGGAAAGAAAGAAAGAAAAAATAAAGAAAAGAAAGAAAGGGGGTACAGTCATACTAGAGGAAGTCAAAGGGCTAGTCAATTCATGCAAGGCCTTACAGGCTATTGTGGAAACTTAGGGCTTTTATTCTGAGTGAAATAAGAAGTCATCACTAGGTTTTAAACAGAAGAGCAATACGATTTGAAAAGGTTCACTCTGATAGCTATGTTGAAAAGAGACTATAAGGGGAGAAGCATAAAGACCAGTTGGGGGCTCGGCGCCTGTGGCTCAACGGGCTAAGGCGCCAGTCACGTACACCTAAGCTGGTGAGTTCGAATCCAGCCCGGGCCCGCCAAACAACAATGACGGCTGCAACCAAAAAAAAAAAAAAAAAAAAAAAAAAAATGGCCGGGCGTTGTGGCGGGCGCCTGTAGTCCCAGCTACTTGGGAGACAGAGGCAGGAGACTCGCTTGAGCCCAGGAATTGGAGGTTGCCGTGAGCTATGATGCCACAGCACTCTGTCCAGGGTGACAGCTTGAGGCTCTGTCTCAAAAAAAAAAAAAAAAGAAAGAAAGACCAGCTGGGGCGGCTCAGCGCCTGTGGCTCAACGGGTAAGGCACCAGCCATGTACACCTGAGCTGGCGGGTTCGAATCCAGCCCAGGCCCGCCAAACAACAATGATGGCTGCAACCAAAAAATGGCCGGGTGTTGTGGCGGGCGCCTATAGTCCCAGCTACATGGGAGGTGGAGGCAAGAGACTCGCTTGAGCCCAGGAATTGGAGATTGCTGTGAGCTGTGATGCTACAGCACTCTATCCAGGGTGACAGCTTGAGGCTCTGTCTCAAAAAGAAAAAAAAAAAAAAAAAAAAGACCAGCTGGGAGGCTATTGCAAACTGGCAATAGATGATGGGACTCAGACTAGGGAAAAACATGGAGGTGATGAGAAGTGACTTGCTAAGAGTCTTGATACACTTTGCCATACTGCTTCTAGAATGACTATCAATTTGTACTTATACTAGCAGTATGTAAGTGCCTGTCTCGCTGCTCCTTGCAGTTTTTAAATGCTCCTTGATATTATGACTGACAATGGAAAGCTGGTTTTAGAAGTCAAAGATTAAATCCTTAAATCCCGAAAAGCTTCTTTAGGATTTGTAAATATTGGAGCTTTAATAATGTATCTTTGTTAATATGCCTTTTCCTAAATCCTTTCTAACCCCAAAGAAAATTCATCTCTTTTTACCTTCTGACCACTTCCTGATTTTAGAACTGAGGTAGCCAACTTGTCACTTAATTAGCAAACTGGAGGCATGCCACTTCTCAAGAAGAAAGGAGTCTGATCTGGAAAGCCAAACAAGGCAGTCTCATGGTTGAAATCTGTATGCAGCTTCATGTGAGGGACTGTGCAGCCACAAGTAATTATACTCTTGTCCTATCATTTCAGATGCCTTTATTTTAGATGCAATTATGGGATCTTCCTTTAATGTTTCCAAGTAGAATTATCTTCAATTTACTTGAATGTGGCAGATATTACAGAATGGCAGCAGCATAGGGAGCTTTACTTGGTTTACCTTTCTTCATATTACAGATGATATCCTGAGGCCCAGAAAAAGAGAAGGACTTAGGGTCACAGACTACTAAGGTTAAAGTACCTTAAAGCTCACATCTGGGGCTAGAGCCTCTGTTACAACACTCTCATGGAATCATTCATCTTAGCCCTTACTGATCTACTGACAGTGAACTCCTTCCTTTCCTGAGACCCCCATTCCACCATGAGACTACTCTGCTTGTCGGCAAGTGCTTTCTCATACTGCATCAAACCTGACTCCTGTAGTTTCTATCCTTTAGAACAGAACAAATTTTTTTTTTTTTTTTTGAGACAGAGCCTCAAGCTGTCACCCTGGATAGAGTGCTGTGGCATCACAGCTCACAGCAACCTCCAATTCCTGGGCTCAAGCGAGTCTCCTGCCTCTGCCTCCCAAGTCACTGGGACCACAGGCGCCCACCACAACGCCCGGCCATTTTTTGGTTGCAGCTGTCATTGTTGTTTGGCGGGCCCGGGGGCTGGATTTGAACCCACCAGCTCAGGTGTACGTGGCTGGAGCCTTAGCCCGTTGAGCCACAGGCGCCGAGCCAGAACAGAACAAATTTGAAGACACGTGCATGCCCCAATTATCTTATCACATTATACTTATTGCACTCCACACTTCAATGGTTTATATTTTCTATCCTCTCTGTACCCTCTTACCCAAACTGTAAGCTCTTTGAAGGCACAGCTATGTCTCATTAGCCTGCATGCAACAGCTCGTAGTTCCTCCCTCCCACTTCCTACTCTATCAGCAGACTACCCCACCCTTCCCCTCAGCCTGGACACCAAGCACCTGAGCTTCTCAAATGCAGGGTAGCTGATAGCCTATTTAGCCAGTAGAGAACATGCTCTCCCCATCATCAACTTTCATTGCCAAAAAGAGCATCATTATAGGTAAGCTGGGCTTCCTCCTCACTTCGCATTTTCTTTTTTCTTTGAGACCTAGTGATACAGGGTTTGTTCACTCAGGACTGAACAGGGACCCCCATTTTCTAGGCCTGCGTGAGCTCAGAAATCAGTGTCATCACAGACCCCCATCTCTGGACACAAACAGGTTCTTTGCAAGCAGCAATTTCTGGACAAACACTCATAAAAAGCAATCGAACTGGTATCTCATCTGGGCTGCCTCTCTTGGCTTCTCCTGGGGCAGAGAAGTATACCTCAGGCAGGACCATATTCCTACATAGGGACAGTTTTGAAACTAATTTCTGCCCACAGGCCCCTGGCTAGTTATGATATATGCCAAACATACATTCCATCTCCCCAAAATCCCCTGCCTGCAGGATAGAAAAAGCAGTACATAAACCCCTAGACAGAGACCCAAAAGGGCTGCCCACCTGGGCTCCCCACTCTACTATCAGGGGTTCTGTTCCCCTCTTTCCCTTATCTATTTCTTTACCTATCAATAAAATCTGTCCTTTTGCTTACTCACAAGGTCCATGGATTCATTCTTCAAATCCCCAGAACTAAGAACTTGGAGGAGAGAGAAATTCTGGCCACACAACCAATTATTTGTGTCTTAAGAGTTTTACTCTGTTGCCCTGGGCAGACTGCAATGCATCACTGTAGCTCACGGCAACCTCAACTCCTGAACTCAAGCAATCCACCTGCCTCAGCCTCCCAGAGTGCTAGGATTACAGGCGTGAGGGACTATGCTGGCATCATTTTGATCTATTTTGTTTCCTCGTCCCCAACTGATATTTTTCATCTTGCTAGTTCTGTTGATGATGATGTTTGCATTTCTAATGCCTAGCAGAGATAAGGCAGAGAACAGGTACGCAAGAGATTACCAGGTAGGTTGTATTCTGGAGCTATAAGTGGTTTAAAACAAAAGAAACAAATCCAACAGGGTTGGGTCCCTGACCTTGACAAGAGTCACTAACTGATGAGAAAAATAAGTGGACAGTTAGAATAAAGCCTGAAAAGTGCCATGATCAACTATCACTTATTTGCCTATTGTTTGCCAGGGTTCTAGGTATCCCTGGATATAGACTAAAAAGAGAAAGAAGGACATTCCAGGCAGAAGCTTGGGAGGGCAGGGGGCAGGGAAGTGTTGCATTTTGGGGGCATCGGTAAGAGGCTAGGCTTGTGCCCTCCTTGGCTCTAAGGAGCAGCAAATCAGAGAAGGTAGGTTATCTTTTGTGGGCTTGATGTCATTATTTTGCCTTCTTGTGACCACGTCTCCCTTTATGTGGCCTTAACCTACCTCTATCGCTTCGTTTGTCCATTGATTATACCCAAGTTTCATACTTCTAGATTGGACTTCTTGCCTGAACTCCTGACTCATGTAGTATCAAACTGCTTATTTGGCATCTCCACTTGTATGCTTGCTAGATAGCAAGGCTATGTAGTAGAGTGGTTAAAAATGTGGGCTCCCGGCTCAGCGCCTGTGGCTCAGCGGGCTAAGGCGCCAGCCACGTACACCTGAGCTGGCGGGTTCAAATCCAGCCCGGGCCTGCCAAACAACAATGATGTCTGCAACCAAAAAATGGCCAGGCGTTGTGGCGGGCGCCTGTGGTCCCAGCTACTTGGGAGGCAGAGGCAAGAGACTCGCTTGAGCCCAGGAATTGGAGGTTGCTGTGAGCTGTGATGCCATAGCACTGTATCCAGGGTGACACCTTGAGGCACTGTCTAAAAAAAAAAAAAAAAAAAAAAAAAAGAAATGGAAACTGAGCTCTTCCTGTGCCACTCAGCACCATTACATATCTGTTCTACTTCTTGTCATCTCTAAAAACTCAAGCCTTCATGGCCGTCATACCCAAAATGTCATCTACTGTCATGCCTCTGAATCTTGTAAAAACAAAACAAAACAAACAAAAAAACTGTCTGGAATATTCTTTTCTCTCTTTCTGTCTGAAGGACTTGTTACAACCCAACAACCCAGACAATCGTCACCTTCTGTGTCAGGTCTTCACCAATTTCCCAGGCTGTTGTACCTTCACAGTATATCCTAATCTGATTCTTTTCACCATCTACAATGCTACTTCCTGGGTCCCAGCCATTGCCATCTCTTGCCTAATTTGCTGCAGTAGGCTCCTAACTGGAGTCCCTGCTTCCAACTTTTTCCTACTACAAGCCATTCTCCAGGGAGCAGCCAGGGTGATTTTTTTTTCCCCATCATAAATCAGATCATCTTCACCAGTCACTGGGAAAGAACTCACGGTGTAGTTTGGGGCTGGTCCCCGACACAGATCATGTCCTTCCTGGGCTTAAAACCCTCAATGGTTTTCCCACTGCAATATTCACCAAGCTTTCCATCGTTTCTCCTATTTGTCTCCCTATTGTCAAATCATCTGCTCTGCCCTGTTCTCCATATTCCAGCCATAGTGGCCACCTTCTTTTCCCCCCTGAACAAACCAAGCTTATTCAGGGTCTTTTGCCTTTGTACTTCGCTGGAAAGCTTTCCCTAGATCCTTTCATGGCTGGCTCTTTTCATAATTCAGTCTTGGGTCGAATATCTTCTTAGAGAGATCTCCCCTGATCATTCCATAGAGTAGCCTCAGTTATAGTCCCTGTTTTACTGTTTTTGCAGAAATCATCCCTATATCAAGAGACTTTGTGTATTTGTTTCTTTTCTGTGTCCCTGCCTTTAGTGTAAGTTCAGTGATGGCTGAGGTGTTGCCTGTCTTCAGCAATGGGTCCAGAGTGCCTGGAGTGGTCCTGGTGCTGAGTAGGTTACTTGACTGCATTAAGTGGCATCCCACCATGCGAAGACTTGCAGAAGAAAGAGATCTTCGTGGGCTCTCTGAGTGATCTGGTGAGTCGAATCGTAGGGTTGGTGTAGATGGAGAGACCCCAGGAAGTGGGCCTGGCCAGGAGAATGGCTGGAAGAGAAGAGTAGGAAAGAGAATGCTTGAAAGATGGAGCTAAGGTTAGCTCCTTGCCTAGGCCAGAAGGAGCGGACTCTGGAGGCCCTTGAAGGCCAGACAGGAGAGCTCCTTTTCCTCCTGCCCCCAACCCTCACCTTTATATTCTTTCCAAATCCATCCCCAGCAACCTTCCTTTGTACACATGTGGTATTATTTCCAATTGCAAAGGGAGATAGGAGCCACAGGAGAGAAGTACAATATCCACATCAGAAAGTGGTGATGAAGCTCACCCCTGCTGGGGCTGAGCGATGTCCACGCCAATACAAAGGTTCAGAGAAGTTGGGGTAAATTTGTCTCACTAGGTGTGAATAACAAGTTATACAATCGTTGCCTGCAAATGGGCTTATATGAAGTCCAACCATAGAATCTGCATCACACACCTTCAAATCACACTGTTCTCTGGCTAACAGAGGCCATCCAACCCTACATCTTATGCCCTTTTCTAGTGTTCAAGAAATCATTGGCTGCTCCTTGCATCCCTCCAGTGATGGAGAACTCCCCCTCACGTTGCCGGGCAGCCCTGACTCTCAAAGAGCCCTCCTTTCTCAGGGAGCTGGATTCAGTCTCCCTATAATTCCCTTCTTTCAGCTTCTCTCTGACTCTGGGGCTGCCAGCTCTGCCCCCAGGCAGCATGGTGACCCACAACAGTGGCCATCCATCTTACCCTGAGGCTTCTGGCCCACACCCTGGGCCCTTTTACCCTCTGGCCAGTACAGCTTCCAAGCTGTCCCCATGTGGAGCACCTCCTCCAGGCTTTTGCCTTCCTCCCCCCTCTGCTTCCATTGCTTTAGGGGTTGTCTTCACAGGAGGGGGCCACACCCTCTCAATTCCTACTTCAAGACCACACACACTGCATCGCTGGTGGGGATGTAAAGTAGTTTAGCTGCTATGGAAAATGGTATGGTGGTTGCTCACAACAGTGAACATAGATCCAGCAGTTCCACTTTTCAGTATGTGCTCCGAAGAATTGAAAGGGAAAGCTTGGACACTTGTGCACTAATGCTCATTGCGGTGTTAGTCACAGTAGCCCAAAGGTGGAACAAGTCAAATATCCATTGATAGGCAAAAAGGTAACCAATATGCGATACGCACACACAATGAAATATCCCCAAGTCTTAAAAAGGAAGGAAATCTACTGTATGCTACTACAGGCATGAGCCTTGAAAACAGTATGCCAGGTGAAATAAAGCAGACACAAATATTACATGATTTCAATTTTATGAGGTACCCACAACAGCCAAATTCATAGAGACAGAAAGTAAGATAGTGGTTGCCAGCAACTTGGTGTGCATAGGTATGGGGTTGTGGGCTTGGGAGAGTGGACAGGGAGTGATCATTTCATGCATACACAGATTCTGTTTGGGTGACAAAAAACTTCTGAAGATAAATGATGATGATGGTCGTATAACATTGTGGCTATAATTAATGCCACTTAATTGTATACTTAAAATGGTTAAATGGCAAATATTGTGTTATCTGTATTTTACCACATTAAAAACGATAAATTTTTTTTTTGTGGAGACAGAGTCTCACTCTATCACCCTTGGTAGAGTGCTATGGAGTCACAGCTCACAGCAACCTCCAGCTCTTGGGCTTAAGCGATTCTCTTGCCTCATTTTATGTTATGTGTTATTTACATAGTAAAAACAAAAATCTTAAGAAAGTCCATACATATCCACCCTCCACCCCTTGCTAAAAATAGGTCAGGCACCAGGCATTCATGAAGTTGTCTCTTAAGTACAGGACCTGTGTTATACATTTTGGATTTCTATAACCAGCAGTGGAAACTGTTTCTGTTCATAGTGACACTGGTAGCCAAGTACTAGGCTAAGAGATTAACATAGATTTCTTTATTTAATCTACATAGCCCTCTCAAGTAACCATGTTTGCACCAATTTGATATTGGAACTGAGGCTAAGTAGTTTGTTCGAGATTATACAGGGAGAGACTCAGGATTCAAAAGTGAATATCTAATTCCAGGTAGTTTCTTTATCCCCTTGAAACAAATCTGAGAGATGTTTAAGAGCACACACACACACACACACACACACACACTCAGCTCTGAGGTGGTTCAAGGTTGAAATGTATGCAAAGTCCTCTTACAGAAGCAGAGGCATAAACTTGGCTCATCTCTCTTGTCAGCTACTCTTTTTTTAGTCAATATTGGTTGAGTGGATAAGTGTAGAATGACCAGTAGTGTGTCCTGAAGAAGGCAGATTTCCCAAGCCAGGTGACCTTGTGGTGTGAGAAGAAAGGAAAGACAAGCTGACTCTGGTTTTTGCCTGCAAGCCTGGGCTGCCTCCAGGATGGGCTCTGGGGAGCCTGGGTCCCTCATCCCTCCTCCCTCCCTGCTCCTCCTTGCTGATCACACCTGACACTGGGTTGTGTTAGAGGGTTTGCTGCCTAGCTAGAGGGCTTATGCTGGAGTGCAGGGCCCCTGTCCAATCCTCTCTGTACCCAATGCATAGCCAGGAGCTGGCGCAGAGTCCATGCTCTGGTTTCTAATGAAGGAGATGAACAAAGAGACTGCTGAAGAAACATACGTAAGAGTTCAGCCTCGAGGAGCTCTTGTTCAATTCTCCTTATTTCCCTGTAATTAGAACAAATTCCCAGTTAGCTCAGTTTCCATTCTTGAAGGTGGGAGGAATTTAGGAAACTTCTCTTAAGATGCCGAGTTCTATTCTCAGTCTGACTGTCTAGACATATGACCCCCAGGCTGCCCTTGGCATGATCTTGCATGGAATTGGTGGGGGCTGTAGCAGCAATTGGGGCACATTACCTTTGGGGCTGACAAGGCCCTGAAGCTGGGCTATGGAGTCCTCGTCTCAGAGAACACCAGCCGGGACCACAGGGCTGAGACACACACCTGACTGGCAGTTGTGTATACGTACTGGCTGAGCTACTTTGCCATGAACAACTCCTGGGGGCACATTTCACACTGAGTACAGAGTGGATAGTGTTCCTTGGAGCTGTGTGCTGCTGCCGTGTTGAGGGCAGGCCTGTTGTGGGAGCCATCTGCCCAGCTGTGTGTGAGCCTGACACTGTCAGCATTCCACTGCCTACCTAGTACGTCTCTGCCCCATGGCCTGAATCCCCAATTGTTTTCCCCGCAGGTCACTTGACTTTTCTCGCCTCTAACCGAACAATCCACAATGGATGAAATTACAGTACAGACCTGGGTCCAAACCTAAATGAACTAGTTATTCACTGTGTGACTCTGGAAAAGTTACTTTCTCTCTTGGAGTTTCAATCTCCTTTTTGTGTAAATGGGACAGTAGAACCTGCCTTAAGAGGTCTTAGAAGGAGTAAATGAGATAATATTTTTATACAGTGCTTAGAATAGTATCTGGCACATAGTGAGTTTTATGTAAGTGTTAAAAATGAACACATATTTATCTCAGCATGCCAAGTGTCAATCCTAGAACTTGGGAGGCGGTAATAAAACAGTGGTGGGATAAAAGAATAACCGAAACCTGGATCTGAGTCCTAAACTCACCACAAACATGTGGTGTGGCTTTGGGCAAGTCCTATGCCCTCCTGAGCCTCACTTTCCCATGTGTACGGTGGGGACGTGTGGCAAAATAATCCCGAAGGTCTCTGTCAGCTTGAACAGGCTGGGACTCAAAGGCTTGCAGCGCGAGACCCCCACCCTTACAGCATAAGACCTCCACTTTTTCTCAGTTAGCCTCGGGCCTGGCCTAGTCAGCTACCCTCTGACTCCCAGGCCCACAGCCCTCTGTGCTGCTGAGCCTAGGCCCTTGCAAGTGATTGGTCCAGGGACTGTCAAGGCAGATTAGTTCTGGGAAACAGGATTCCAGCACAGCGACCTGGGAGAAGGTGCTTATCCAGTCCTGCCACTGAAGTAGCCTCAGGGGAGAATTTAGAGAAAAAGGCAACAGGAAAGCAGCTATTGGAGGTCTCTTAATTCTGGGGAATTTAGAGTCACCACAAAGCAAACTCCCCTGCGAGCAGGGATTTGCTTCTCCTCCCACCCTACAGACTGTTTCTACAGAGAGAAAAGGGTTTGTTTTTTTGAAAAGGAGTTTTATTTTATTTATTTATTTATTTATTTATTTATTTTTTTGAGACAGAGCCTCAAGCTGTCACCCTGGATAGAGTGCTGTGGCATCACAGCTCACAGCAACCTCCAATTCCTGGGCTCAAGCGAGTCGCCTGCCTCCACCTCCCAAGTAGCTGGGACTATAGGCACCCGCCACAACGCCCGACCATTCTTTGGTTGCAGCCATCATTGTTGTTTGGCGGGCCCGGGCTGGATTCGAACCCGCCAGCTCAGGTGTACATGGCTGGCGCCTTAGCCCATTGAGCCACAGGCGCCGAGCCCCAAATGAGACTTTTAATCAAGTAACTATAAACTATTCCAACACTATTTAATCCCATCAACTATGCATGAGTTTTCCAATATTTTCACATCTTCACAGACACTTGTTATTGTCTTTGTTTTTTATTATGACTCTCCTACTGGATGTAAAGTAGTATCTCATTGTGTTTTTTTTTTTTGAGTCAGAGCCTCAAGCTGTCACCCTGGATAGAGTGCCATGGCATCACAGCTCATAGCAACCTTCAATTCCTGGGCTCAAGCGAGTCTCCTGCCTCCGCCTCCCAAGTAGCTGGGACTACAGGTGCTTGCTGCAATGCCTGGCCATTTTTTGGTTGCAGCCAGGCCGGGCCCGGGCTGGATACGAACCCACCAGCTCAGGTGTACGTGGCCGGCACCTTAGCCCGTTGAGCCACAGGCACCGAGCCTATCTCATTGTATTTTGATTTCCGTTTTCCTGATGGCTAATGGATTGGGCATGTTTTCATATTTATCAACATTTGTATTTTTTCTTTAGAGAAATCTATTTTTTGCTTATTTAAATTTCTTTTTAAATTATTGAGTTGTAAGAGTTCTTTATTTTTTAAATATGAGGGTACAAATTATTAGGTTACATTGTCTTCATTTCTAAGGTAAAGTTCAAGTTGTAGTTGCTAAGAGCTTTTTATATATTCTGGATATGTTTCTTTCTTTTTTTTTTTGCGGTTTTTGACCAGGGCTGGGTTTGAACCCGCTACCTCTGGCACATGGGGCTGGCATCCTATTCTTTTGAGCCACAGGTGACACCCATTTTCTTTCTTTCTTCTTTTTTTTTTTTTTTTTTGAGACAGAGTCTCACTCTGTCACCCTGGGTGCAGTGCTCTGGTGTCACAGCTCATAGCAACCTCAAACTTTTGGGCTTAAGCGAGTCTCTTGCCTCAGCCTCCTGGCTAATGTCCATCTGGCTATTTTTTGGCTGTAGTTGTCATTGTCGTTTAGCTGGCCTGGGCCAGATTTGAACCTGCTACCCTTATGTGGCTGGGACCATAACCATTGGGTGCGGAGTCATTGTTTATTTTTGAGACAGAGTATCAACTATGTCGCCCTCAGTAGACAGCTCAACTATATCAACTTTGTCGCCCTCAGTAGACATAATTGGACAAGGTCTCACTATATCACCCTTGATAGAATGCCGTGGAGTCATAGCTCATAGCAACCTCAAACTCTTGGGCTTAAGTGATTTTCTTGCTTCATCCTCCCAAGTAACTTGGACTACAGGTGCCTGCCATAACTCCAGGCTATTTTTTGGTTGTAGTTGTTATTGCTGTTTGGCAGGCTGGGCCGGATTTGACCCCGCCAGCTCCAGTGCATGTGACTGGCCCCCTCACCGATGAGCCACAGGCAGTGAGCCTGGATATAAGTTTCTTTTTCTTTTTCTTTTTTTGAAAAACCTGTGGATGTAATTTTCTTATCTGATAATGGTTGGCAAATATTTCATTTATCCTGTGGGTTGTCTTTATGCTTTCTGATTGTGTCTTTTTTCTTTTTTAAAAATGTGATCTCACTCTATTGCCCAGGCTAGCATGCAATGGCATGATCGTAGCTCATGGGTTCAAGTGATTCTCTTGCCTCTGCCTCCCAAGTAGCTGGGACTATAGGCACCCACCACAATGCCTGGCTATTTTTAGAAATGGGGTCTTGCTCTTGCTCAGAATGGTCTCAAACTTGTGAGCTAAGGCGATCCGCCTGCCTCAGCCTCCCAGAATGCTAGGATTACAGGTGTGAGCCGTGGTGCCCATCCTACCCACCTAATTTTTCTATTTTTTGTAGAGATAGGTCTCAATTGTGTTGCTCAGGCTGGTCTCAAACTCCTGGCCTCAAGTGAGCCCCTCACCTCAGTCTCCCAAAGTGGTAGGATTATAGGCATGAGCCACCATGTCTAGCCACCTCTAGTGTTTTTGTTTTGTTTTGTTTTTTGAGACAGAGTCTTACTTTGTTGTCCTTGGTAAAATGTCTTGGCATCATAGCTCACAGCAACCTCAAATCTTGGGCTCAAACAATTCTCTTACCTCAGCCTCCCAAGTAGCTGGGACTACAGGTGACCACTACAATGCCCAGCTATTTTTAGGGATGAGGTTCAAACTCATGAGCTCAGGCAATCTACCCATCTCGGCCTCCCAGAGTGCTAGGATTAGAGGCCTGAGCCACCATGCCTGGCCTACCTCTGGTGTTTTTGAAGGGAGGACAAGCTGTTAAAAATGGATGAGAAAAAAAAAAAATGGATGAGAAGCTGATAATTTTGAAGTGCTATTCAAGTTAAATTTCCATTAATAAGGCTTGGCGCCTGTGGCTCAACGGGCTAAGGCGCCAGCTACGTACACCTGAGCTGGTGAGTTTGAATCCAGCCTGGGCCCACCAAACAACAATGACGACTACAACCAAAAAATGGCTGGGCGTTGTGGCGGGTGCCTGTAGTCCAGCTACTTGGGAGGTGTAGGCAGGAGACTCGCTTGAGCCCAGGAATTGGAGGTTGCTGTGAGCTGTGTTGCCACAGCACTCTATCCAGGGTGACAGCTTGAGGCTCTGTCTCAAAAAAAAAAAAAATAGCTGGAAATTTTGGTGGGCACCTGTAGTCCCAGCTACTTGGGAAGCTGAGGCAAGAGAATCACTTAAGCCTAGGAGTTGGAGGTTGCTGTGAGCTGTGATTCCACAGCACTCTACCCAGGGTGACAGATTGAGGCTCTGTCTCAAAAGAAAAAGAATCAGCATTTACTTGTGTATAGGTTTTTTTGGGGAAATTATCTAAGAAAAGTTTTTATTTAAAATTAGTGAAATCCAGGTGGCGCCTGTGGCTCAGTGAGTAGGGCACCAGCCCTATATACCGAGGGTGGCGGGTTCAAACCTGGCCCTGACCAAACTGCAAAACAAAACAAAAAAATAGCCAGGCATTGTGGCTGGCGCCTGTAGTCCCAGCTACTTGGGAGGCTGAGGCAAGAGGATCACCTAAGCCCAAGAGCTAGAGGTTGCTGTAAGCTGTGTGAGCCATGGCACTCTACCAAGGGCCATAGAGTGAGACTCTGTCACTAAAAAAAAAAAAAAAAAATTAGTGAAATCCAAATCTCTTTGACGGTACTATGTTTAATACTCCTAAGAAATATAAATTAGGAGATATAATAACATGTACAGCTAAAGCCATGTATATTATTAAGAATGTTGACATATTTTCAACCAACCAATGATATTGTAGGAAAGCAAGCATATATTTTGCTGGTACATATATCTAACATTAGGAAGAAAACTATCCTGAATTTAAATTTCCCATCTGGCAGAACTTCAGGTTTAGAACATTGACTAAAGATGCTTTAAAAACTTAACTATCCCTCTGTAAAAAACATACCTTGTCCTTTTAATATATTCTACAGAAGGTATCTTTTTTTTTTTTTGAGCCAGAGCCTCAAGCTGTCACCCTGGATAGAGTGCTGTGGCATCACAGCTCACAGCAACCTCTAGTTCCTGGGCTCAAGCAAGTCTCTTGCCTCCTCCTCCCAAGTAGCTGGGGTTACAGGTTCCTGCCACAACACCCGGCCATTCTTTTTTTTTTTTTTGGTTGTAGCCATCATTGTTGTTTGGCAGGCCCAGGCTGGATTTGAACCCGCCAGCTCAGGTGTATGTGGCTGACGCCTTAGCCCATTGAGCCATGCACTGAGCCGACTACAGAAGGTTATCTTAGTGTTGTTTTCTATCATAGTTGCAGAATAAGGTGTTGTATTTATTAAAATTTCCCTTCATCCTATCACAGATGCAAAAAGTCATTCCAGTGGAGCAAACATGTTGGATCCCTGATGAATACAGAGAAAATGTGCAGTATAATAGTGTTTATTTAGGGAAATTAAGATCAAGCATATTGTGGCAGGTGCCTGTAGTGTCAGCTACTTGGGAGGCTGAGGCAAGAGAATTGCTTAAGCCCAAGAGTTGGAGGTTGCTGTGAGCTGTGATGTCACAGCACTCTACCCAGGGCGACGGCTTGAGATCTGTCTCAAAAAAAAAAAAAAAAAGATTAGAAGACAATATTTTTAAAATGGCAATACTTCTGGAATTGATGTACAGATGCAATATAACTCCTATCAAAATCCCCCGTGTAGGCTCGGCGCCTGTGGCTCAAGTGGCTAAGGCGCCAGCCACGTACACCTAGCTGGCAGGTTCGAATCCAGCCTGGGCCTGCCAAACAACAATGACGGCTGCACCCAAAAAATGGCCAGGCGTTGTGGCGGGCGCCTGTAGTCCCAGCTACTTGGGAGGCGGAGGCAGGAGACTCGCTTGAGCCCAGGAATTGGAGGTTGCTGTGAGCTGTGATGCCATAGCATTCTATCCAGGGTGACAGCTTGAGGCTCTGTCTCAAAAAAAAAGAAAAGAAGAAAAAATCAAAATAAAGAAAGTTATTAGGGCTTGGTGCCTGTAGCTCAGTGGCTAGGGTGCCAGCCACATACACCAGAGCTAGTGGGTTTGAATCTAGCCTGCCAAACAACAATGACAACTACAACCAAAAAGTAGCCGGGTGTTGTGGCAGGCACCTATAGTCCCAGCTACATGGGAGGCTGAGGCAAGAGAATCGCTAGAGCCCACGAGTTTGAGATTGCTGTGAGCTGTGTGGCACAAAAAAAAAAAAAAAAAAAGAAGAAGTGCAGTTTATTAGTTTGGGTGTGATTCCCTGATATTTGCTTGTGAAATTAAAATCAATGGAAAGTGAACTCGAGTGTCTGCCTTTTTAATTACTATTTTTTCCTTTTTTATGATGCCCATATAGGAAAGGATCAGGTGCAGTGGTGCAAGCTTATAGTCCCACTTGGGAAGCTGAGGTGGAAGGATTGCCTGAGCCCTGGAGTTTGAGACCAGCCTGGGCAACATATCAAGACTTTCTCTCAAACATAAAAAATTTTATATAATACTCAATAGTACATGTTTATTATTGAAAAATTAGAAAATACAACTGGAAAAGTAACACACAAAAAAATCATTTGTTTCTATTACTCAGATTACTACTGCTATTTTAGATTATAGTAAACAAATACATTTTTCTCCTCAAGAGATGAATCATATATTTTTTTCTGTAAATTTTTTCTTTTTAAAGTATATATTGTGATACTTATTATCTTAATGACATTTGGCTTAGTTTTCTATTTTTTGTAGAGATGGAGTCTTGCTCTTGTTCAGACTTTCTCTGACTCCTGATCTCAAGAGATCCTCCCTGGGCACGGGATGGGGGTGTTTGGCACATTGTTTGTGTGGGCCATAACCACAAGAGGGACTCTACCTAACAAAATCAAATATTTTGACCTGGTTGTTTATACCCTCATGTTAACCTGAAATAAATTTACTTTAAAAAAAAAAGAAAAGAAAAAAATAAAAGAGATCCTCCCACCTTGGCCTTCCAGAATGCTAGATTATAGTTATGAGACACTGTACATGGCCGATAATTGTTTTATTTATTTATTTTTTGTTTTGTTTTGCATTTTTTGTCCAGGGCTGAGCTTGAACCCACCAACTCTGGTATATGGGGCCAGCACCCTACTCCTTTGAGCAACAGGCGCCCATGTTTTGTTTATTTATTTTTTTTTTTGAGACAGAGGTCTCATTATGTCGCCCTTGGTAGAGTGCCATGGCATCACAGCTCACAGCGACCTCAAACTCTTGGATTTAAGCGATTCTCTTGCCTCAGCCGTAACGACTGGCTATTTTCTTGTTGTAGTTGTCATTGTTGTGTAGTTGGTGGGTCAGTCTTGAACCCACCATAACCAGTCTGCTATGGATGCTGAGCCTGGTGTTTTATTTTTTATTTTTGGAGACAGAGTTTTTTTCACCCTCGGTAGAGTGCTGTAGCATCATAGCTCAAATCAACTTCCAACTCTTGGGCTCAAGCGATTCTCTCACCTCAGCCTCCCGAGTAGCTGGGACTACAGGTGCCTGCCACAATGCCCAGCTATTTTTAGAGGCAGGATCTTGCTCTAGCTCAGACTGGTCTCAAACCTGTGAGCTCAGGCAATCCACCTGCCTCAGCCTCTCAGTGTGCTAGGATTATAAGGGTGAGCCACTGTGCCTGGCCTCCCTTTTCCAACATTTTAGTAATATATCCCAACAGTTGAATGTGGAAGCAGATATAAGAGTCTAGCTCTCTTCAAGTAAGCCAAACTTAATATAAGAGATATACAAAAATAAGAAGCATTTATTTATTTATTTTTATTGAGACACAGTCTCACTTTGTGGGCCTTGATAGAGTGTTGAGGCATCAGAGTTCACAGCAACCTTCAACTCCTGCGCTCAAGTGATTCTTTTGCCTCAGCCTCCCAAGTAGCTGGGACTGCAGGCACTTGCCACAACACCCAGGACATTTGTTTTGTAGAGATGAGGTGTTGCTCTGGCTCATGCTGGTCTGGAACTCCTGAGCTCAGGGCAGTCCACTCGCCTGGGTCTCCTAGAGTGCTAGGATTATAGGCGTGAGCCATTGTACCCAGCCAAAGAGTATTTTTTTTTTTTAATAATTAAAAATAGTATTATTAGGCTTGGCGCCTGTGGCTCAAGTACACACACCTGAGCTGGCGGGTTCGAATCCAGACCCGTCCCGCCAAACAACAATGACGGCTGTAACCAAAAAATAGCTGGGCACTGTGGTGGGTGCCTGTAGTCCCAGCTACTTGGGAGGCAGAGGCACGAGAATCGCTAGAGCCCAGGAGTTGGAGGTTGCTGTGAGCTGTGATGCCACGGTACTCTACCCCGGGTGACAGCTTGAGGCTCTGTCTCCAAAAAAAAAAAAAAAATAGTATTATTAACAAATTTATTTAAAAGGAAATAGATATTTAAAATTTTTCAGTGTGGTAAATTTTTTTTTGAGATAGTGTCTCACTCTGCTTCCCTGGTTAGAGGGCTATGGCATCATAGTTCACAACAACTTTAAACTCTTGGGCTCAAACTCTTGCCTCAGTCGCCTGAGTAGCTACAGAGGTCTTCCACAATGCCTGGCTAGTTTTTCTATTTTTAGTACAGACAGGGTTTTGCTCTTGCTCAGGCTGGGCTCGACCTCATGAGCTCAAGCAATCTACCTGCCTCAGCCTCCTTGAGTGCTAGGATTACAGGCATGCGCCACTGCACCCAGCCAGTGGTAAATATTAATACAACCCATGCTAATGAAAACACTTTGACTCCTTATAATTTTTAAGACTGTAAAGGATCCTTGAAATCAAATAATTTGAAAACTGCTGGCCTAGATGGATTTCTCTGAACAGTCTGTAGGAAAGGGATTGCTCCAAGTCCACTGAGGGTTTTGTGATAGCAGTAGAGTTGTGATCAGTGCCTGGTACATAGGGGATATTAAGTAGAAATCAGAATGTAGGCAAGGAAAGAGAAAGTTTTATGATGTATATAAAGAGTTGGTTTTGATGTGGATAACTTTCTGACTCCATATAGATAAGAAACCTGATCGGGAAGAAATTCAGATGAGCAATATGGGATCAAACACAAAATCATTAGGTAGGTGATTGATTCCTGCCTAAGGATGTAGAGTAACATTTCATTGGGCTGAGGGCTACTAATGCTGTGGTTTTTTTCTAATACCCTCACCATTTACCATCCTTTGAAAGATCCCACGTGCTCAGAAGTTTTTAGAAAATCTTCCTATGCCTCTGATTATACAAGTTGAAGTTTGTGTCTCTAAACTTACAGCCCATCTCAGTCTGACCTCAGTTTCCATTTCTATCTTCTCTCTCTCCATTCCATGTCAGTCTACCTGGTCTTGTTTTTATTCTGTGTTTACATTCTATGTTTCTTTAAATTTTGCTCAATACCTACTTAGAATGTTTTTCTTATTTGCTTTTCTAAATTCTCTTTCTCCTTAAAGGGTTAACTCAAGTCTTATTCTCCCTTGTCAGGTTATCTTTAACTATCAAAGCAACTGACTCTCTCTCTTCTCTTAATTCTAAGGCCCTACAGAGAGATCTCTTCAGTTTGGCTTTATTATGGTATGTCATGGTCTGGGTGTTTCATACATAATGTTTTCCCTTTAATAGGGAACACATTGATTCAAGTTCTTTTTAAGTTAGGAACCATCAGATTTTAATGTTTTTCTGGAGCATTTGGAAAAGTTCAGTTCCCAGCAGACATACCTAATTCATACTTAATCTCTTTTTTATTTGTTGTACATAAAAAGGGAATGTCATGTTTCTGTGTATTTTTTCACTAGATAACAACTATTCCACATTGAATGAGAGAGGGGACCACAATAGAACACTGGATCGATCTGGGGATCTAGGTGATATGGAGCCTTTGAAGGGAACGACACCCTTGATGGTAAATTCTCTTTGTGTACTATTGTCCATCTAAGGCTAGTTCTATTTTGAAGTGTATGCGTTTTGTAAAGTAGCAGTGGAAATACACAGAGAAAGATAACATCCTTTTCTGGTAGGGATTTTTAGGAAAAAGTAGGTATTTTGACTCATGATGGGATGTCTTGGGCCATTCTTCAATGTTTGAGATGAAGAAGTAAATCTATAAACATGTTACTGATGTAACTAACACTGATTGATCTATTTTCATATATTACCTTCTTCCTGTCCCCCCGCCCCCCAATTATAAATGTTTTGCCCTTCTCTTACTATTATATCTTGTTTTGTTTGAGTTTACAAATTTTGGGGGTTTTCCCCAGGTCTGGCACACACTTAGTGAGGTTCCTATCTCTTTACTAATACTAACAAATTGCATGTGTTCACAGCAGGACGAGGGGCAGGAATCTCTGGAGGAAGAGTTGGATGTGTTGGTTTTGGATGATGAGGGGAACCAAGTGTCTTATCCCCCTGTGGTATGTCCTCTAGTCACCCTTAAGATCATCCTTGAGGAAGGTGGCTCCTGTGTGCCAGCAGTTTACCAATCATGCTGATCTGATCAGGCCAGAGATGCTGGTCTCAGCCATGTGGGCTTGGGAAGTTCTGCTTCTGTGATTATTACCTCTTAATAGTCTGGTACCTGCAGCTGGTGGTCTGATTCTCCCATACATGCTGCTTTCCTTCCTCCAGATTTGTTCAGCTGTGTATGCTGGGTCTCCTTATTCCCAACCATATTAACATCCTCTTTTTCTTTTTTCCTTCACAGCAGAAGATTTAGCACCACTGTCTCCGTTCCATCCGGGCTTATGATACATGTACTTTTATTTTTTGGTGGTGAAATGGACTGATGATTTTCTCTTTCTTCGCTGGACTATTGTGCCAACTGCCAGGCTGCCACCTGCCCTTATAAGCCCTAAGTGGCTGCCTTCTTTCCATCAACTCCCAACTTCTTCCAGTCAAGTTTGATTGTCCTGCTCCCCACCTACCCCAATTTCTTCCAAGAAGCCTGACTCACTTATTTGCCTATCTTGAGAAACTGCTGCAGATTAGTTCTTTTTGCCAGCTCTCCTTGGAACTCTTGGCCTTGTGTGGAGGGAGGGGGAGAATGGGAATCTTCACTGGAAACTGTGGGAAGACTCGGAAGTTATATGCTATATATGCAATGTCCAGCAATCTGATAAACTGATGATTCTTAAGATTTTTTTCCTGGTGGCAAAGGGACTTTTTCTTTTGGAGAAGGGGAAATGTAAGCTCTTCCCTAATTTCTAATAGCCATTTTTGAAGCAAAGAAGGCTGGCAACATTGGCACATTCCACCTGGCAAAGGCTCTTAAGTACATGAAGGTCTCTTAGAATTGGGATTAAGAAACCTTGCTCTCCTCAACTCTGAGGCAGGGACTATCAAGGACCTACAGACGCCATCTCTTCCACAAGCCTCATGCCAACCCAGGGCTGCTGTGCCCCTTATTGAGGCTGTCCTTAACCCTCCTCTCCCACCCTGTGATATGTCTGCTGACTTGGCCTGGCCATTTTCAAAAGGCTATGGGAAGAGGAGAATGTCAAGACTTTTGGTTGAGAAGGAGCAGAAAAATATCTTAAGAAGAAGAACCTCTAGGAAGAACCTAGTAGGAATGTACATGAACCAGTTAGTCTGAAACTGGCAGGAGGCTTCAAAGCTGGCTTCCCCACACCCTGTTTCTCCTTTTCCTACCCTTACAGGCCTATCCCCCCCTGTTTCCGTCCTGGATTGGTTGGCCAACTAAAGAACTTGATGTATATAACTCCCATCCCCTTTACCCTTATAAGGTGGGGATTGCCCTGGGCTTTGACTCTTCTTTGTGCCTTTGGCCTTGGGTGCATCTCCTCCCTACCTTCCATGTGCCTTTATTTGCCTCTGCAGTCTCATTTCTCATGATTTTGCAAATTTTATTTTTGTTGCTGTCTTACCCACTTTTGCCCCTCAATACCAGAAATAAGAGGATAAGTGACCTAGAGAACCTCAGATTCTCCACTTGGGATTCGAGTAGTCTCTGATTTTAGCCACAGCCAGCTTTTGCTCAATAGTGTATGGTTGGGATTTTGCAAAAATATTGTTTGGATCAATCTCAAAGTGAGGTTGGTGGGGGGAATGAGTGGTACAACTCTTACTCCTTAGGTGCCCAAGCATTTACCATCGTCTCTGAAGGGGATATACAGGGGAGCAGTCTTTCCCCAAATCCTCCCCTTCCCCCAGTACTGCCCACTCTTACTTAAGTGTATATTATTAACAGATTGGGCTAGAGGAATCAGCTGCTATGTGAGTTTTTTTTTTAATATTTTTCCTTAATTTGCCTTCTCCCTTTAATCTAAAAGCTCTGTTCCATGCAACTGGAATTCTTTATCCTACTCTTCCCCTTCCCTTATATATTGAGGCTATGGGGTTGGAGAAAAGTGCACAACCCACCTTTCCCTTGCATTCAAATTCCTTATTTGCCTTTTTTCCCATCCCATTTTCCCCCCTCCTATCCACCTTTTCTGGCAAAAAGGAGCCTTTTGCTCTATGTGACTGTAAAAGCATACTGCACAAGGGAAACTGTCCCCATCCAGACCTGGCTCCACTCTTGGCTTCCCTTGTCCTCTTCTGCTCTTTCCTGGTGCTCTTTTTTTTCCCTCGGTGGGGTGTGGGTAATAGAACAGCTGTGGGCTTTTAGGGACCTTTAACTTTTGTCTTTCATTTATAAAAACGCTAAACATTCAATTCCAGAGAACCAAAAATCCCACCTTCCCACCGAACACTACTAAGGAGCATGTCTTCCGCTCCATCCTTTTCTCTTTTTCTTTCTCTCTTGTTAATGCTTTTAAAAATAAATGAGTTTTTTTATATAAATAAAGTTTTTAAATGTGAAAAAAAAAAGAAATATTGTCGGAACACTCGATGAATAGTCAGTTCATTTAAGAAAAAAGAGTGGGCTACAATTCTGAAAAGCTGTTAAGGGGCATGGTTTGGCACTGACTGTCAAGGAAATTTTATGTAGGAAGCTAATGGTATGAAACCAAGAGGACATCAAGAACACATAAACCGGAGTGATAATTTACATAGTTTCTTTCATCTGTAGAGTTTAGATAATCAGGAAATTTTGCCCTTGGGAAGGAGAGCCTCCTTTATCAAAAGATAAGTGAATGCAGTGGTATTTACTCTGGTCCCAGAAATCAGATTATAGGTACAAAGTATAAGATTACCTGGACACAAGCTGGGAAGGTGGCTCAAGCCTCTAATCCCAGTACTCTGGGAAGCGGAGGCAGGTGCATTGCTTGAGCTCAGGAGTCCCAGAGCAACCTGAGCAAGAGGGAAGGAGACATTGTCTCTACTAAAAGTAGAAAAACTAGCCAGGCATTATGATGGGTGCCTTTCCAAGCTACTTGGGAGCCTGAGGCAAGAGGATCGCTTGAGCCCAGGAGTTGGAGGTTGCTGTGAGCTATGACACCAAGGCATTCTACCCAGGGTGACAGAGGGAGACTCTGTCTTAAAAAACAATAATAATAAAATAAAGTTGCTTTAAAGTTAACAAGTGCTTAGTTACACATTTCATTTAATACATAAAATAAAAATAATAAATGATAAAGTATTAGTATCCCTACTTTACATGAGAAAAGTGAAGTTCAGACAGGATAAATGAAAACCGCCAGAGTCGGCTTGGCACCTGTGGCTCAATGAGCTAAGGTGCCAGCCACGTACACCTGAGCTGGTGGGTTCAAATCCAGCCTGGGCCTGCCAAACAACAATGACGGCTGCAACCAAAAAATGGCCAGGCGTTGTGGTGGGCGCCTGTAGTCCCAGCTACTTGGGAGGCGGAGGCAGGAGACTCGCTTGAACCCAGGAATTGGGGGTTGCTGTGAGCTGAGATGCTACAGCACTCTATCCAGGGTGACAGCTTGAGGCTCTGTCTCAAAAAAAAAAAAGAAAACCCACAAGAGTCACAGAAGCCATTTTGTGTCCGGTTAATCTAATCTTCCTTCTTTCCTTCTTTCCTTCCTTCCTTCCTTCCTTCCTCCCTCCCTCCTTTCTTCCTTCCTTCCCTCCCTCCCTCCCTCCCTCCCGTAGGTAGAGTGCTGTGGAGTCAAAGTTCTCAGCAACTTCAAACCTCCCATCACAACGCCCGGCTATTTTTCTGTTTTGCAGTTCGCCGAGGCCGGGTTTGAACCTGCCACCTTTGGTATATGGGGCCGGCACCCTACTCGATGAGCCCCAGGTGCCATCCCAGGTTTTTTTCTTTCTTCAATTTGTCAATGGGAATTAACCCTGTCAGTGATTCAGACCCAAAAACGGCGAAGGAAGAGTTCACTAATTTAGGGGTTTCACTGCATATACTTTTTGGTAAACAGGAAATTTTTCCTCAAAAAAAAAAAAGTCTTTCAGAATTCATAAGGTCTTTTACTGTGGCATTTTCCTCCTAATTAGTCTCCTTGGCTCCAGTCTCAATTCCCTCTAATTCAATAGTCCGTAGTTCCATTAATCAACAATCCATACATAACTGCTGAAGCTAATTTTAGGAGTTTCAGGGACTCTTCACTGTTAGTAAGCCACAGGAACCTTGCTTGTGTTGCATGATTAAAATAAATTACCTCATTAACTTAAAGCGATGGCAGTTGCAAGCATTTCTGGAGCACAGCTTTTCTCAGTACTCCTTGTTGCCTTTTCTTTCCTGGAAATTCCATTTCTTTTGCACTGCTTATGTGTTGTAGTGTTTCCCACCCTCTGTCTTCACTGGGAATGCTGAGACTCTGCTCTGGCTTTCTCTCTGGGCCCAGCTCTGAACCGAAAGGGTGCTTGGATTCTGGCAGAAGCCTTGTTCCCCACGGCTCTTCTTTGTCACTGAGAGGCTGTCTCCCTCTGGTGTCCACAAAGCCATCTCCACTTAGCCCTGCTTTAAGTGCTTTCTTAGGGAGTTGTGTGGTCTTTCACCGTCAGCTTGTTTTATGTTGTTCTGGGGGTCTGTAACCTCTACTCATTTGCTATTTACTTCGTAACATTTTTTCCTACTCACCTCTTCCAAGTTCATTAAAACCATTATTTGCTTTTTATTTTTCTTTTTTGTCTTTCTTTCTTCTTCTGCTTCTTTTTTTTTTTTTCTTGAGGCAGAGCCTCAAGCTGTTGCCCTGGGTAGAGTGCTGTGGCATCAACCTCCAATTCCTGGGCTCAAGTGAGTCTCTTGCCTCCGCCTCCCAAATAGCTGGGACTACAGGCACCCGCCACAACACCCAGCCATTTTTTGGTTGCAGCCATCATTGTTGTTTGGCGGGCCCAGGCTGGATTCGAACCCGCCAGCTCAGGTGTACGTGGCTGGCACCTTAGCCCATTGAGCCACAGGCGCCGAGCCTCTTCTTTTTTGAGACAGAGTCTCACTTTGTTGCCCTGGCTAGAGTACTGTGGGGTCACAGTTTGCAGCAATTTCTCTTGGGCTTAAGCCATTCTCTTGCCTCAGCCTCCCAAGTAGCTGGGACTACAGGTGCTCACCACAACGTCCAGCTGTTTTTTTGTTGCAGTTGTCATTGTTGTCTAGCAGGCCCGGGCTGGGCTTGAACCCACCAGCTCTGGTGTAGGAGGCTGGCGCTCTAGCCAAGAGCCAAGCCTGCTTTGTACTTTCTAATACTAGGTACCACTAGTTGCCTTCTGGAACAACTTTTCCTCCTCCCTCCCCTCCTGCCCCAATGAGGACTTCTGACATGTCTGTTACGGAAGATGAGCCTGACAGCTCTGAAATCTTTACTTCTGTAATAAAATGCCATGATCCGTCTTCTCACAACTCAGCAGTTCTACATCAGACTAGCACTGCCCCCTAGTGGAACATCTGGAAATGTGTGTCATTTTTCAGTTGCCACAGGGATTGGGGATTTGACTGGTAAATATTGGCCAAAAGCCACACTTGAAATAATCCTGAACAACTAAGAACTATCTTGCTAAAAACGCTAACAGTGCCCACATTGCAAACACTATACATAGAACCTGCTGACTTCATCCTCAGGTTAACCCACCGGATATGATACATCAGTGCCTATGAGGAGCTGAATCAATATCTGTTGCATGAATGGATAGATTTTGAAATTTGACCTTTTAAAGCAGACTATTTTGTATCCAAAAATAAATGTTCACAAAAGTGAACTATTTTGTTAGAACTCTTTTTTTTGTAGCGACAGAGTCTCACTTTATCGCCCTGGGTAGAGTGCCATTGCGTCACACTGCTCACAGCAACCTCCAGCTCTTGGGCTTAAGCAATTCTCTTGCCTCAGCCTCCCGAGTAGCTGGGACTACAGGCGCCCGCCACAGCGCCCGGCTATTTTTTTGTTTTGCAGTTCGGC